>VYZV01005515.1:60459-73126 GCA_013401275.1 Pandion haliaetus | reverse complement strand
ATCATTTATATGAATTGGCCTGGGGTGGGGGTGGGGAGGGGGGGGGGCATTTGTAAGGCTCTCTGAACATTCCTTAATCCAGCCAAAACTCTAGAAATTGTTATATAGGACAGGCATTTGCTCCAGAGACTTGAAATTTACTCTGTCGTCAGAAAGCCTCTATATGGATACCCTGCTGAAGCACATTCGCACAGCCCAGACCCAGGGATACCCAGGCTCACTACCTCATCCTGACTGCCAATCCTCTTAGGTCCACTAGATACTCTCTAGTTCCCAGTATAGACCAGAGACTCTAAAAGACCTGGGAAGTATATGCTGGGAAGTGGCAGTATCCTTGTGATCCGTTGGCAAAAGAAAGTCCTAGTTCCTGTGAAGAATCACACTGGAGTAGGAAGCCTCCGTCACTCAGGGACAATTCAGACTTCAGTGCACAAACAGAGCAATGTTATAAGAGATCTGTATTTGAATAAAACACATACATCCATGTAGTGGGAGGACTATTACTTAAAGGAGCTCAGCCTGCAGCAATGCAGCCTGCAAATTAAAATATAAGTACAGATTATCTGTCATATTCCTATGCTCTATGCAGCTGGATGCCGAAAGGGAACTACTTAATGTATAAACAAAACCTCTTATAGAACTGTTGAATGTCCATCTGGAATAGCCACTGAGTGATTACACACGAATGGCGGTCTGGAATCATTATGTAAACAACCTATCAAAGTCAAGATTATGAAGGATGGGCAACATTTCTTTGATTAACAGACACAGCAGGGGACAAAATGGAAAATCAGTGCTGGCAATATAAAAAAATACGTAAACAGCCAACACAAAGGAGCCTACTATAAGTCTACCATTAAAAAAATCTGTAGTGGTTTTGTAGTGCTTCCATTTTGTACAGTGGAAAAGGATTAATTTCATGGAGGAGAGTTGCTCCATAAGAGCAGCCACCCCTTGCTTCTTCAAGAAGCTTCTTATGGGAAGAGGCTCTCTTCCTTGATATCACTACATCAGGGAGAGGAGATTGGGAGAGGTATCCCCAGACAGGGGTACTGACATAACACTTCCAAGTCCCAAAACCTGAGATCCTTCAAAGAAAGCAAAGTCACAGTAATGCCAGCAGCTTTCTCTCACAGTCTTATAAAAATTCTCCAACAGTCAACTCTAAAGAAGCACTCATCTTATTTTGGCAACACCCAGGAACCCTCATCTCCTCACCTGATCCAGCGCATGTAAATCACTGTGTGCTCTATATTCTTACTTTTTAATCTGACATAACTGCTTTATTCTAGTATTTTACTCAAGCTGGTATGGGAGTTCAAGAAAATTAAGAATTTGGTCAACTATTCACTCAATATTATGGAAAGTAAACCATTTTTAAAATGTGTGAGTTCCCATGGAAGAGAACTTGGAAACCCCAAAATCATTAAAGACATTCTTAAAATACTACTGCTCCTAAAAAAATGTAAGAAAGCTTTCTTACTCTGCAGACTGTTTCTGAAGGCCCTAAGGGTCTGAGGTTGTTCAGATGACAAAATGAAAAGTACAGGAGAATTGATTTACCTCATTTATTTACATAATCAGCAGTAAATCTAGCTCGTGGCACACAGAAAATTGGAGAAGGTTTACAAATGAGTGAAGCATTACGCTATTAATGTGGAGAAACATAAGGTTCAGAAAAACTGGAATAGAAAAAAATCTGACTACCTTAACAGTGGGTATTGTTATTAAAGCTCTCTGGCACTTCCCTTTCTTCGATTCCCTGAAACCTTGCCAAGTGTTAACTATTTTCACCACAACACAGATAGAGACCTCCAGGGCAGCACTGAACTGTCATAACTACTAGATCATCCTTTCTATTCCTGCTATTCCCTGCCTTGTCTGCTACACATCTTCCAGATTGTGCAATAAATGAGACAGCAGTTTGACAGACAACAGCGTCTTTTGCAAAAGAATCCTAATTAAGCCTCAGAGCAGCCTTTCCTCTGCAGAGAAAGAAACAATCATTCTGTGGAAAAATAGTGTTCAACTGTATAATCAAGGGCTTAATAACAACTTCCCCTAACTTTTATAAAAGTAATACATTCCTTCCAACATCACTTTTAGGTATAATTATTCACATCTTACTGTGAGTACCATTTTGCAGATAAAATGGGCTTCACTACCTTGGAAAAGCAAGATGAAAAATGTTTTCTATATGCAGCTGCTGGAAACCAGTTTTAAAATGTTTTCTTAAGTACACAATGATCAATAATAATACCTGTTTAGCTCTACACCTATCCATTACATCACAAATGCCTCACTAAAATTCATTTGTTTGGGAGACTTCATGTATTCCCATTGGTACTTTGGGGATTTTCCAACATTCCCTACTTTGCTTTCTCAGAGATAAAAGGCTTATGGGAAATTACAGCTTTGTAACAGATTTTCCCCTATACTCTAAGTATTCTTTTTCATATTATCTATCCCAAAAAAATAAATGACCCAGTTGTTCAGTGGCTTGACTTCCCAGCTTTTTGGAAAAGCCAGCCTGCAGCAACTAATGAGCAGCTAAGCACTTCCAGTACAACCACAACATTCGTATGAAACTGTGTGACTAGTGATGAGGGCTACTGCAGGATCCTCACCCCCAGGCACAGCAGGAAGAAAGACAGCAAAGGCTACTGAGTACAGCACCAGCAGCCTGGGGGAAGATTAGGTGCACACCCTGTGCATAGAGATTCTGGCATGTGTTTTGGAGAGTCAGGGAAATCGGCTACCTTCTTGTTAAACTATCACAAAATTATTTCTAAACTGCACCTCTTGGCTGCCATGGAGATGTTATGTATCTGTGTCCAAATCACATCCCAGACAGGAGGACATTTGTATTTCTGATGTCTGTGCTATGCATCTTGATATTTCTAGTGCTCCTCACAAGCATTAGAATGGTTAATCACTTTATTTTCCTTTATATGAACAGAAAGTTGACTGCAGGCAGTTTACATTTGTTTGTACCTGTCCTCTTAATACTGCCAAACTTTGCTCTAGAGTGAGAGAATCAATAAATACTTAAATACGTAGCAAAATTAACCTCGTAATGACATACAGCAAAGTTTTGTTTAATGGATATTCATAACCATCCCTTTGCAAAGAACAGAACATTACTTTAAAACCTTGTTTAACCAAACAAGCTCATAGAAATCAGTATAGTATTCTTCCTGCTTGCCACAATTACAACTTTTTAGATAATTACATTATTTTCTGAGTAAAAACTGTGATATTGTGACTAACTCATGAGACCAGATGAGTCTGTGCATTTTAAAAGGAAGTAGTCCTCAAATATTTTTCAGGAAAGGAGAGGGTAGACGGATTGCAAGAGGTTACAAGTCATCAATTTTACGTCTCCTTTAGTCTGCTGGGAGCAAACAATATTGCCTTCATATACAATTAACAAACAGAACATTTCCAACGAGGTCACTTAGTGAAGTCTGAAATTCTCCATATGAAATGTTCCTACACTACTGATTAGAGACTACCCACATAGCGGAGCAACCATCATAAGGTAAGTGAAGAAACATGGAGAGGTATTCTTGTCTTGTGCAGTCTCCTCTGTGCTATTTAGGAGATGCTGGCTTTGCTGCTGGACTCAGAAGGAGTGGATCTTTTCCGCCTCACAGGAGAGCAGTAGTTTCTGGTCATGCTTGTACCTCCAAGTGCTAAAGCCCACTAAGGGCTAAGTTCTGCATCACAGCCTGTTTGGGAGGTTCCTCCAGCCTAATACTATGATTTGTATAGCTAGAGAAGCTTTCAGAAAACCCTACAGATAAATAGAGATAGTTAATTCTATCTCATAATTCTCCTTATTATAATATTAAAAGATATGTGGATGTACATTGGTAAAGTTTCCGAGAAGGAATCAGAGACGCACAAGTTTCAGCTTCATTTGGGGCTGTCAGATGCTTTTAAGAGGAAAGTAGTCATACAAAACATACCTAGTCTGTTGGGCCGTGGAAGACAAAAGAAATTGGTGATCTTAACCATACCACTTCTCAGCACAAGTTAAAAATAGTCATTCACATTGCTCAGGATAGTGTCTTTTTTTTTTTCCTTCTTTGAACCCAATATTCCCCGATATGAATACCCAATAACGAAATACATTGTTCTATTTCATCTCACAACTAGCAAACTGAAGGATTTAACCCACGTTACAGCTTCAGTTAGGCTCTTACATGTTCCCCAGTCAAAACAGAGTGAAATACACATGCCCGCCATTGTATCAGAGTAGCTGAATGTGGACTCTGCATCAGTAATGCTCTGCTACAGTGTCCATTCCCACGGAAAGTGTTTACTGAAGTGGCAGAGCCTACTGTAATGAAAACTTTTTAGTATCACAACATAGAATGTATTTTAAGTCCGGGTTCAGGAAAGCCATGAGCAGTAGGGGGAGAGGAGGAAGAAGAAGGAAATAAAACTTAACTTCAGACAACTGTTATGTTACAGAAATACAGCTTGCTGTATGGTGACAGTCTTGCTATGTTCTGGGGACTCTGCAATTTTTTTTCTCCCATTATTAATAGCAGTTATATTTTCAGTGTCTTGCTACACTTCTAAAACGTTTGACACGTAGCCTCAACATAAATTATGAGCTTCATTGTTAAATACATGGGCATACCTTTTTACTGTATAGATAAAAGAAGGAAGTTATGTATGATAAAAAACTGAATTGTAAATTTTTTATCACCTTTGCAACTTCTGGAAGTTGTCTGTGGGTGTAAAAATTATTCCCAACTGCATCCTGACATACTTTCCCATTTAATGACTTAGGTTTCAGAACACACTTAGGTTTAAGAATGGATCACTACTAACCAATTTATTAATCTAAAGATGGATTTTTGACACCTGCTTCCAGAAATGATGGAACACTTCATAGCTCTGAAGAGGGGAGGTCAGTGTCCCTGTGCTCCCACTTTGCTGGGAAGGCAGCCAGAGGAGACACCAGGCGTTTTGGAGGGTGGCACAGGTAACAGACCAAACAATGGCACAATTCAGTCTCTATCATTTTTGTGAACTCTACAGTTGTTCCACTGTCAGTTCAGAACAAGCGTCCTGGCATGTCATTTCTGGCTGCAGGCATTGGTTTTGAAAAACCCAAGAGAGAGGCAAACAGCAGGTCTCTCCCAAGAAAAGCCCACATACACACTTGAAAAGACTCAGGGAGATGAGAAGACAGCATGGACCGATGGCATTGCAATTTCTACAGACTGGCAAGCATTCAGGAACTCTAGCCATGTCCCTAACAATGTGCACTGCAACGTGCATTGATGCCAGGGATCCCCATAGACCTCCCCAAACTGCTCATAACATACGTGGATCACACCGGGAGTGTGATGTCCAATGAACAACACCTTCGCTAACACCCAAGCATCCCCTGAGGAAGTGTTTGGTGCAAGGCATTCCCACCCTTCACCAGGGGAATCAAAGCAGAGGGGCTTGTGTCTCTGCTCCTCCCTGGATCTAAGCCTCAGATGATCTCCTGTGCTCATCCTCCTGCCCCCCAAGGTCACAGTAGCCCCAGTGGGGTGCTTCTGCACGCTAGTTCTTGAGGCCTTCAGCACAGGAACATGGCACTAGCATTGCTAGTAGAAGGACACGGGCTCTGCACTGAATTTGCAAGACTGACTAAAAGCACACCAGATCTCTAGCTGAAGCTTTCTTTTCACACCTGGCAAGAGAAAAGGAGACTCGGTGGAAGGAAAGCTTTGGCATGGCCAGCAAAAATGCCCTAACATCAACACTCCGTGCTCTACCTTTGCAGTCTCTGCTGCATGTTTACTTTTAATATTATGCTAGAGAAGGGACTTCATCTTCATGGACAGTTCTCTCTACACACTCTTATAAAACACTCCTGACTTATAGAGGGATAAAACCCACTTGTAATTAAGGAAATACTCATTTTCTTACAACTACATTTTTGAAATGGAGGCAGAATACTATTGTTGAGGAACTTGCTGTGCTCACTCAGCAAGGTCTGCTGCATCTTAAAAGAAGAAACTGCTTGCTTGTACTGGAGTAAGACATTGGCCAAATAACTCCAATATGTCTCCCTTGTTACAGTGGTATTTGGCTCCCAAACACTGATGAAAACAACATCAATATGTAAGAAGTACAGCATTCTGATGACTAAAGAAAATGGAAAAAGAGCTTTAAGAACTTCCAAGGAAGCAACATGCAAGAAAGAAAAAGAAACATCAGATGAAAAGGAAACATACATAGGAAAGGAGAATGGAAAAGGATAGAGGACACAGAAAAGAGAAATGTAAAAGAGGAGCCCTACAGAAGTGAAATTCATCTCACTTAATTTCAGGTGTTTACCATGTACATGTCCGTACCTAAATTGTCTATCTTCCCTGTACAGTCAAGGGAGAGGTGGTGATAATCCCACCAATGCAGCCTAAGGGTATGGTTCACCTGGCCAGTGTGGGACTCCACTTTGGGATGAGATGAACCACACAAAAATTTTACTCCCAACACTGACCAGCTCTCCACTGATGAGAAAGCATGACCTGTTCAGACACCAGCAGAGCATCCTACTGCTCATTCTAATGCAAAGGTTAATTCTGAAATTCTTTCTGTCTCTCCCAAGAACATGGAAATAGAAATTAGATTATATCCACCAAATTAATCACTGACTAAAAGCATGCTACATTATCAACTTTCCTTCAAGTATTCTCTGAAAAAAAAAATTCAAAACATACCTGCTATTTTTGAAAATTTCTCAGATGAAAGCGTCTTTTTTTTCTCATTTTAGAGTGGACTGACCTAAAAAGAATGCAAAAATATAAAGAATTACATTCCTCATCTCATTTAAATAAGCTGCCCTAAATGACCCTGTCAGTTTTCTTTCATAACTAAGAATGTGTCCACATTGTGCAATGCAGCATTGTGCAGAGATATTTGGATTAAGTATAAGTCTGTATGCCCATGCAGCATAGGGCAGCACAATGCCAAGATCCTGGAAGAAGGAAAGATGTGCTACTGCTGCACTCTGCCTGGGATAATTTCTCAATGAGATTTATCAATCACCTCAAATGGACCATTGTCTTAGAGCAGGTAAATTGCTTCAGGCTCCAGATGAAGTGTCTTGGAGTCAACTTGGGTGCCTCTACACAATGATGCATGGGGAACAGACCCTCACTTTCAACAAAGAAAGATGGATTGATCAATTTCATTCTAACCAAAGTTGCTTCTTAATATTGTGATCTTACAGTCTTTTCATATCTGACTTGATGCTGCTCTTGCTGCAGCATGTGAAGAATAACTGCATGACTATTCTCCAGATTGGAGAAACACATAACCTTAAGATGTTACTCTACTAAAGGAGCTCTCCTTCACCCAAGGAGTTGTCCATCATCTATTTACTGCCAGATTATTATTCCTCTGTGTCACCAAGTCGGCCATGGAGGGAAGTACCTCAGTTAAAAACCTGCTCAGTACAACGTGGCAGTCTCCATCCAGAATTTTCAATGCTAAAAGCTAGGTGAAATTTAACACTTCAAGACTTTCCTCTCTGGAAAATCATGTTGTCTAAAACAGTATTTTTGTTGACAATGTCGACAAAATTATTGATTTTTCTTTCCAGCTCCAGAGAACCAAACCAAAAAGGTAGTATTCTGGGGAGAAATGAAAATTCCCACTTCAAACAACTGTTTCTAAACCTATTGTTCTCTAATAGCCTATTTTGTTTGAAATAAAGTCTGAATGATGCATTTAGACATTCTTTATTCAAAACATTTTTTTATTCCCTGAAGCATTCTGATACTCTGAGATTTTCCATTGCAGTTTGAAAGGGAGATGAAATGTCAGCATTGCCCAAATGGTGAAAACATTGTTTTCCCAACCCACTGGGTTTAGTACAGTTAACCAAAACCAGTTCTCTCCATACCAAGGTCAGGTCTTTTAAACAATAAGAATGACGATCCCCCCTCCTTTTAGTTCAGAAGAAACCGGGTCAGGAAAATACCGTAAGCAATTTTTAATAATGTACAGACACCAGGCAACACAGCCAAAACCAGAATGCCAAATGGCTGACTCTCATTTTATCTGTGCCAGCCAAAAGACCAAGGAATGGCTCCTTTCTCAAGCTGCTGGGACAAAAGTAAACCTGCCCCTTTACTGGCACTTGTACCACTGAATCACACAGTAGATGGTGTCATGATTCATGTACGGAATGAACAAAAAAAGCAGGAAAGGAAAGCTGTTCCTCTTTCTGTTCCATCTGTGCCAAAACCTGAATGCCCACAATGCTGTCTGGTGGTTCCAAATGAGTATTTTATTAGCAAAAATAAAATTTGCTCTCATACATATGCCCAGAAAGGACTCCTAGTGTCTTTGAGTCCCCCATGGTCACAGACAAGCATGCCATGGGTAAGATTCAGAAGAGTCACCACATTCTGCAACTTTATCTTCCTCATTACCATTGTTTTATACACATTTTTCTTTCAGTAAAAAAAAAACAGCTCAATGCCAAATAAGAGATGTTTTAGCAATATCTTCGGTTACATACCTACCTAGAAGAAACCATGTATTTCTCTAAGACAATTTCTGAAAGAGAAATGAAACTTCCACTGGAATTCTTCAAATTGTTTCTGGGCTTGTATAATTTGTATTTATTTTTACATCTTTGTGGCATGTTCCACTAAGCATGAAAAATTACCCTCGTCGATTTTTAAGTATAGAAGAATCTCAGGCAGTTATTTTGGTAAAATTCAAAATGTTCAGCTGCTTCAGGATAATCCTGCAGCCTACAAACCTCTTCTGGAAGCCCATATTATTTCCAGTAGACCCTTAATGTATCCTAATAGCTTTTCTTGGGAAAATACAGAACTTCCCTTTCTGAGTCCCACAAGCCAAGAGAAGCATTCAGACCCAAATAAAAGGAGATTATCAGGACTTGGAAATTATTTTTTTCTTCACCTACTTTAAATCAGATTGCTTTAGAGACAGTCGTGCACCACAAAACAATTTCTGGAGTATCACATACAGCTTGTGCTGCCTTCCCACTGCTAGACAGCTTGTAAGAAAAATCTCGCTGGCCAAGATCTTGAACAACAATCTATAAAACTGCTGTCCTTAACAGTTGATCTCTCCTTCTTGGACTTCTTTGACAGCTCTGGCAATGGCACACCGAGGGTAAGATCACTTACATTCTGTACTCCTGATGCACATCATGAAGGGAGAGTGAGGAAAAGCAAGAACATGGTTGCAAATTCACAAGCCACTGCTGTTCCTTGCTCTTCCCCATTTGCCCTAGGCTGAGAAAATGGGGCTGAAGTGCCGGCCTCATGACGGGGCAAGATATAAAACAAAGGTTGCTCCTACAAGCTAGGCCAGTCTTCAAATCTTAGGAGCCCCACTGTGAGATGGAAAATGGACCTCATCAGCCTTAAAAATTAAAAAAAGATATCTACATGGGAAGACGTTCTATGAATATGTGTTTTAAAACTCCACTGAAAGAAGCATTACACAGTGCATTTCAACTGTACATGCAGCAATAGTGAAACAAAACCGGTATCAAATTGGAAATACAGTGAAGGTAATTGATTCATATGACAACAGTTTCAGAAAATCGTAACAAACCATGCACAGACAGAATAGTACATTGCCTCTTTGAAACTACATATTTTTGCAGCAATTTGCCATTAACCTTCTTTAATTTGTGGTTACACTGTTAACTTTCACTTAATCAGAAATGCACATAGCAACATCTTCCTTTCCAACAGAAAATACTGGCAGTGAATACAGATCTTTTCGTTCACTGAGTTCCTGTCATTTAACACTGGTGTGTTCAAATAAAAAGTGACAACGCCACCTGCTAAACAATGGGAATGAATGATGTTTTCAGCAATGTTAGGTGGCACTCAGGAGCAGGAGTAACACAGTTTACTGGTAAAAATCCGTTCATCCAGAGGCAGCTTCTGAATGCTGGGTGGGGCTCTTTGAAAGTAACAAGAATCCAGCAAACCTGGGGACTTAAATACAGTCCATTTACTGTACTTGTTAGAAGACCAGCTCTACTGACAAGAAGTCAGCTCCAGCTGCAGACAACGCAGGGCTTTCTTCTGCATTTTCTTGGTTTTTCATGGAGGTTACACAGCTAGACTCCATAACAGCAACAGGTTCACAGGCTCTACTAAAACAATAAATCAGAATAAAGAGAATAAAACATTCAGTGATACAGGCAGGAACATAGTGTAGACATTTTAAAAGCTTTCAGGAGCAGTGTATTTCTGATGCTGCTAAAACCAAAGGTAAAATCACTGGCAGGTAAGAGAGTAAGGTTAGATTTCCTCTTGGCACCTTAGAAAAAACACACTATTATCCCAGCACTTAAGGGGCTAAATATACCCAACCTTTACTAAATTCCAAGTGCCAAAAAATATTTTCCTAGATTATTTATATAAAACTTTATTTTGTACAATTACTTTTTTCACAAGGGAAGATTTTTCTCTATGCTAAATTATTTTTGCACATAAGCATTTTCATAACAGAATTCTTAAGCCTAGGACAGGAAGAAACATGCAGCCAGACAATTTTATATTAATTATTTGACTTTAATATGCAGAGACAGTACTACCAAGTATCAACATCCATATTTAATGATTCTTATTAAGCTATGGAACCAAGGTCATTGTATCAATCCAAAATTGGCAATTAGTTTTTCAGAGTTCACAGAAAAAATCCTGGTGTGCCATTAAGAGTGGCAGGAAAACACAAACTTTTGTCATGGAAACAATTTTCAAAAGCCAACATTTTCTAACTTCTATTCAGAATGGTTCATAAATCTGTCCTTGATTCGTCAAGCATTCAAAGATCAATTGTGTTTCATGCTTTGGTAAATTTTCACATTTCTACAGGGGAAAAAACACTTCAGTGAAGATGTGTTCTCATTTTCGTATACATGGCAAACAACTACTATTCTGTTTGTAATGTGTGGTCTCAATCTACAACGATTTATCTTTATCATCCAGAAATGCTTGACAATACAGGACACCATTAATCCTGATTTCAAACTGGCAGACAATTTCACACACAGAGTGAGCTTCAGCAAACAAAAAATATCTCATTACTACCAATTTTATGGTGGATGTTGCTGCTTCTTTTAACTACCTTAATTTTGTTAATAGCTAAAGTTAACAGTCTGTTTAGAACTCTGTTTTTGAGTATTTTATAAAAGTATCTTTAAATGGTAAATTTACTTGACTTTCTGTAAATAACAGGCTGTCTTCCTCTTTGCCTACATTAAAATTTGTACATATATACATCCACAAATATCTCATTGGTTTTGCCACTGTAAAGAAAAATTCCTGGTCTATACACTTCTTATAACTGCCATATATTCTTTTTTTCCAACATATCACATCATGTGCTAAGCAACTCAGAATTTGGGGTAGCTGGAAACAGGAACTGAACTTTGCAGCTTGAGTCTGTATTTAATATTGTATCTGAATATTCTATGAAATAGTAATTGCCAAAAAATCTACCTCAGAAGGAAAGCATTTGTTAAAAGTTGAAGTGACCCTCTGCACGCAGGAATAGGAAGACTGACTATTCTGTAGCAACCAAGACACCTCCCCAGTCATTTCAGGGCAGCATGAAGCCCACAAAAAAGGCTTCAGCAGGATGTCCTGCTCAATTCTAGTGGAAGGCAGCTACCAGTTTCTTTCTGCCTGTGCACCCTTGTTATTAAAAAAATCCAAGGACAGACACACCACGTTGTTCTCCTGCAAAATGTTCCAAAGCTTCATCATTCAGACCACTAGAAAGCTAAGTACTATTATGAACATCTCATACTGCCCAATCTTGATGCATTTGTGCACATTATTCACATTTATTTTAACATACAGGGGGTTTAGCCAATCTTTCATCCTTGCTCAAAGCTCTCCTCATCAGATTAAGCTGGATGAACAAAGCTATTCCTTCTTTTTGGGGGGAAGCAGGCTTAAAAAGGACAACCAACCATGTAATGAGGAAGCTGATGTCTAGTCTGTTACTACCAATTGGTCCCTACAAACAAACAAATTTAATCTTGTTTTACCTGGGGTGTACTTCAGCCAGCTTGCTACCACTCAAACGATAATCTTAACTGACACCTAGTCAATCAACCAGCATCTTATGTGAAATGAAACAACCTTGCAGAGCTGGGTATCTTCCATGAGATAAAATTACTAAAACAAAAACCACCAACCCATTACCTCCTGGAAAAACCTCCCAGAGCCTTCATGTCGTGGTTTCAGGTCAGCTCAGTCGGTAACAAAGCACCACGAAGCCGCTCACTCACCTCCCACCCCCGCACCTGGCCACATTCAGATGAGGAGAAAATCCAAAGGCAGGCTCGTGGGTTGAGACAAGGACTGGGAGGGATCACTCCCCACTTATGGTCACGGGCAAAAGACAGGCTCAACTTGGGGAAGAAACAAAATCCATTTAATTTTCTACAAATCAAATCAAAAACAAAACACGAGGGTATTAGGAAGGGAAACCAAACATCAGAACACCTCCCCCCACCCCTCCCGCCTTCCCGGCTCAGCTCCATTCCCGGTGCTTTCTACCTCCTCCCCCCGGAGGCGCAGGGGAACAGGGGATGGGGGTTGAGTCAGCTCGCCACACATCATCTCTGCCGCTCCTTTCC
>VYZV01005515.1:0-60089 GCA_013401275.1 Pandion haliaetus | reverse complement strand
GGCGGGTCCGACATTTTGGCACCGGGGACCTTCTAGCAGCTTCTTAAAGGGGCCGCCTCTGCAGCCCCCTCCCTTGCCACCAAGAAAAACCGCGCCACACAAACCCATAACACTTCAGAAGGATATGAGCAGGAGGCCAGGCAGGACAGGTCTCTGTGCTGCCTGTTTGATGTCCTCCATGGTGAGCAAACACTCAGATCATTACAGCCATCACACAACGCACTGCCCTCCATGTCTTCTGCACATCCCTCAAGCACAATGACGCTTACTCCCATCCTGACGTACAGTAGGGTCAGTTTAACCTTGCAGTCAGCATCCTCAAAGGCAGATGATGTACCTAGAATGATCTCCACTGATATTCAAATGATGGTGTCACCAAATTCATAGAAATATGAAGCAATCTCAGTGTCATACCTTGAACTGAAATGCAGCCAAGAAATTAAGGAATTTTGAAAACCTCAAGGGTTTCTGTAATTACTTTGTAACCAGCATTATATAACCTTTCCTAAAACATGGGAATCTGCAACAAGAGTCATTAGCCAGCCATGTATCCCATCCAGCAAGCACTGAGCAAAACAGATTCCTTAAAACAATCCAGCACACTGCTTTGTCAAACGTAGGTTGTATAGCAATACAACACCATTCCCTCTGCTGCTGCAGAAGAAGATAGCCCATTATACTTCATAAGCGTCAGGACTTTCATAAATAAAACTGCCTTAAATTCAACAGGGAATATGTTTTCTCTATCCTGCTCCCCATGTTAACTGCTTTATGAGAATCTTGAGAAACACTTTCATTGTAGCCCAGGTACATATGAAAGCTGCTGACCGGCAAATGAAGTTGTATTTCATAACCGTAAAGATACTTAAGAAATCACATTCTGAAAGCATTTGAAAAATAGGTATGTGAGTGCAACATAATCCTCCTAAAAGCTCAAATAACTTGAAAGCTGTGTTTTTATGGAGTTGCAAGGTCCCATAGAAGTGGTAGCATTTAGGAAATTAATTGAAAATGTTCACAAGAAACTGAATTTTTTCCAGTTCTCAACTGAAACAATGTTATCGCATTTTCACGTGTGACTAATGACACAGAGTCCAAACAAGCAGCTGTATTCCAATTCGTGAACAGGACATTCCCAGGAACAAAAAAGCCAAACTGTTTCTTTGCCTGTCCCCAGCTGCTGATCCAAACATCTAATTCTCAACTTTGCTGCCTGCTTAGAGGGTATATTTCAGTCACAAAAGAAGTTCTTAATTTGCTTTCTCTATTTCATTGCTTCAACAGTGATTTACAAGTGCAGTAAAGTATAGGGTCTTGTTCACAGGAACACCTCTGTGTCAAATCATAGCAGCATTTTCTAAAATAATACTGGAAAATATTAGTTTTCCATAAGTGGAAATCTGCAAATAGCAGCTGTGTTTCTTTTTCATTATAAAACCTTTATGTATATAATTACATTATTTATCAGGATTGATTTTGCTTCTCCACCAATTTGTATATTACATGTTAGTGGAAAGAGCAAATTAGAAATGCAAAGAATCCATATGTTAGTGTTACCATTTTCTTTACCTACAATGTTGTAGATTCCCTTCTGGCTCCTAATTGATTTCATAATTTGCTTGGATGTACAAGAAACTGACTCCATAATGAGCTCCTGTGAGTCTATATTTCCATACAGTCTATCTGTAGTGCGAAGAACTAAGCTAAAGATATTTCAGAAAACTCCTGCAATGTAACATGCAACACAGTGTTTAAAATGAATTGGCATAGTGCCAGTAAAAACTCTGTGCACTTTCATCTATGATTCAATACTCTACAATGGTTTAAAGGTAAAGCCACCGGGAGCTTGTAACTTGCTTGAGTAGGATCACACTTTGCTCTGTTGTGGCTCATTCAGTAAATCTCAACTGCAGCTCAAATATATTTCTAGACTCCTAGGGCCAACAGTGAAACTGTTCTTTTAGCAGCTTTCCCATCATTTCCTTTCCTCTCAGAAAAGGAAACACAACTGGAGAATGGTTGGCAGTGGAGGTCAGATCTCTGGCAACGTTATAATAACAAGCAGCCTGCTGCCCTCGTCCAACATAAGGGACAGCACTGTAAAAGACACCTTGGGAGAAGCAGAGACCTAAAAGAAAGCATGGCCTGAGATGTTAAGGAAAGGCCATACAATGTCATTTCAGATTATTATCACACTAAAGTCATAACACAGTCCATTATTCTTTTCTCTAAATTACCTCCACAACAACCTCACCTCTGTGGTCATTACAAAAGCTTAGCATTTTCTGCATGAAAAACTATTCCCTCCCATCTGTTCCAAATTTGTTTCTCATTAATTTCCATTTGTGCTTACTTGTCATATTTAAATTGGGCCATTATTATAGATTAAGATGGCATGGATACAGCAAATAGTGGGGCACAAAGAACCTGCCCTCACCATATTAATTTCAAAGGTCTCCTTGACCACACTCTTCCATGAATGCTTACCATGCGGGTTTGATCTGTTTTTATTAAGGACAAACTTGAATATCATCAGTATCGAAACCCAGACCTTCATCATATCTGAATTTCAACAATACTTTCCTTTGGTAATGGTCCAAATTGGGAATCCAGTCCTGCATTTAGGATTTGGGCTGTAAATCTCAAACTACTTGTGCTAACAGTCCTGTCTGGCCCTAAAATCTGTGATCCTCTCAGAGTAATACTGAAGTAGACCTAGACATTTTTTCATACATATATATTATATATCAAATTGTTCCACACAAAAATAAACTAACAAAACACAAACCTGAATTCCTCAGGGCACAGTAAAATTTTAGTCATTTACAGGATTTAATTTCCAGCAGATACAGTAAGTTTACTTTGCTCTTCCTGACAACAGCTTGCCCCCACTTGATGCAGCATTTCAAACCTTAACTCCTTGTTCAATCAAAATGAAAAGTTTTCTCTACCATCCGATTGCTGTGTCTCTTGTATTGACCCAGGAAAGAAGGTATCAATAAGTACCGTCAAAAATATTCTTAATCGTAATCTAGGCTAACTAGTGCTTATTGATCATCTTATTTCAATAGCATTTTAACTGGATATATCAAATTTAAAAACATTATAAACTGAGATATATAACTACAGCACTTATCAGATGTAGGTCATCACTAGCCCAGTGTTAATGCTCAGGAAATTTGATCAAAAAAGACCCAGGCTTTTGACCATGCAAGTCCTTTTCATAAACAGAAAGTAATATAACTACCTTTTTTAATGTCTTACTATGTACAGTCTAATTCTCAAGATTCTTTCCCTACAGTTATTAAACTAAAAATGGAGAAGAATTTTTATGTTCTTCAACACACACCACTAGGGAATGGGCTCCTAATAAAAGAATTAACCAATTTTGTTTTCATGATGTAGAAAGAGAAGGGAGGCATTATTAATCTAGTAGTAATAGAATGGATTCATCATGCTGATAAGATGCAGGAACATTATTGAATTTTTAATTCATATAAATACATAGAGTTCTTAGTCATTAAAGTCAATGAATTCCAATACTGAGTAGTAATTGCCAAATGGAAATGTTAATAGCAAATCAAAAGTCCATAAATGTCAAATTGTACCGTTAATTTCACACTGTTATATCAATACATAAATGTACTCATTTTTACAGACAGGCCAAAGATGGCACCCAGAATCACATATGTTTATTTCATGGCCTTGTGTCTGGTCAGTTAAGAAAAAAATCTGAAAAGCACAGACAAGGTCTTCCTCTTAGCAGCATTTTTTTTTTTAAACCAGAAAAAGAAAAACTTAGGGGCTTGCAAATTAGGGGAGAAAGAACCAGTAAATACATAAAGATGTATCTTAAAGGTCAGAAGAAAGAGCAGTGCCAGAAGTCAGGCTGATAACTAAACATTTTTGTCTAGTTTTCAGGTGTGGTGCGTTACTCCACAGCAAAAGCAGAACTGGAGAAATTTCATGTGATGAAGGAAAATAGGGGAACCAATAAATTCCTATCCTTGCATCAAACTGCAAATTGAGTTGCAAAGATTTTTCACTTATTTGTCAGTAAGATTGCTTGTCTAGAGACAGCAAACATGATGCTAACAAAGAAAGGAAAATGAAACACAGAAAATGAACTAAACCTGAACTAGACCTGCATCTCATAAAGTAATCCCCTCTGAAGTACCACAAAGCAAACTATTTACCTGGAGAAGCCAGCTCAGCAAAAGAATTGTAAGCAGGTCAGGAACTAACCAAAGGAGAAAATACACTGTGGTGTGGTGGTGTGAGAGGAGCTTTATAGTCCAAAAGAAATCAGGCTGCAAGGACATAGGTGATTTATAAGAACAGTGTAAAGAAAAGGGTAAAGAAAGCAAGAGCATGCTAATGAAATTTGCTGAAGTCACAAAGTGTTTTCAGCACAGAGGAGGAATGTAACATCATACAAAAAGCACGAGACACTAGAACATTAAGTACCATTGTCCCATTCTGCAAATCCAGAAGACAAACTTCTGTTGCAGGATATGGGTTAACAGTGGGCAGCTGCAGAGGGAGAAGAAATAGCTGTATAACCACCAAAGGATTATGAACCACAATGTGATGCAGCAGTGAAAAAAGTATATGCAATCCTAAGACATACCATTCATAGATTTCCTTCAGGAAGTATAAAAATTTATATGTATAAATATTTGAATTTATTTCCTTCAGGAAATGCATAAATGAGGAAATATTAGTACCTCTGCACAGAACTACAGTGAGATTGCATTAAGATAGACCACTGAGGTCCAGTTTGCTCATACTTCATGAAATGTATTTTTAAATTAAATGTACACAGAGAAGATCTATAACCACCAGAGGAACAAAAAAGTCGCTCTCACCTGAAGAAAGAAACAGAGCTAGTCAGGTAATCTAGATAAATGGAAGCTGAATCAGACCATAGTTCTTATTCAAAAATACCAATATAGATCAAAAGAAGGGAGGTAAAAAAATGTTTATGGATAATATTCACTCAGGAGAAATGGATGCAAACTAGCCATCTAAGTAAAAACAATCTTGACTGGAATTCCACTAACAATGAGTCCAACAACCAAACTAGGCTTGGACCACATTCAACAAATTTGTGAGGAAGATTATGTGACTCTGCTGTCATCAAAAGTGAGGAGTGGACTCTCTCCAGAATTGGTGTTTTCCTATGTTCTGTCCCATGTTCGGGTGGAACATTTAAGCTCAATGTTTTCTTACATAAAATGTGGATGAAATCTTGTGGAATCTTATTTGTATAATTAATATTCCTAGATATATGACAGTCCAAAGGATCAATAGCAGGGATTCAGAGAAGGGGCAGTGACCCATATTACAGTTTGCAGACACCTTTCTTTAGGACTGACTTGAGAATTTTCGCCATCTGAAGTGAGAGACACGACAGAAGGAAAAAGAGAAGAAAGTGTAGCATTAAATAAATTGAATGGGGTTTGTATGGAAGAAGTGAAATTGGAACAGGGAAGAACTGAGAAAGAAAAGAAAGGGGCTGCAAAATACAGAGGCCTAGAAAAGGGGTTTTAATTTGTTGAAAGACTGAAGGACCTCTGCTCTTATGAGGAAGGAAAGATCTTCGCAGTAATCACAGCAACAAGTCATCTGCATTCCCCAAAAATACACAGGCTACATAGAAATACAAGTCTGTAAATATATATGAAATAAATATTTTGCCACCAGTTTCTCCTTCTTTCAGGAATGACCTATAATTCAGATTCTGCAAAGTCACACAGCTGTAAAGAGTAACAATATCTCAGTTCTCTTTAAGCATACATGACTTCTTTAAGCATATTTATGCTGACTGATAATTATGTACAGCAACTAAGACCAGTCACTCCTGTGCTACCCTGAGATGCAGTTTGTTTATTGCAGATCAGCAGCATATTAAATAATTTTATATTGCTTTGTAGGAAATTCCTCAACATGAAGCAAAATTCACCTGCAAAATGCCTAAAGGCTTTGCTTCAAAAAATAATCTCATACATTCATAGCAAGCTGCAAAACAATGAAGTCACAGAAACCCCGTGTAGACTTTGTCCATTCTTCTGACAGAGAGCTATTTTGCATGTCTTCACATTTATCATTTTCCAAGAAGCTAACTCTTTATCACAGCCTACTCTTGTAAAAGTACTCAGGCAGAGAACTCATCTCTGCACTCATGGATATTTCCTAACTGATTTAAATTGATTGGAATGGATTCAAGAACATTAGCCCTCTGTCCAACCCCATGGGTACTGCAGTAGCCTGCCTGAGAGGTACTGAAGACACCTTGATACCAACACACACAACACAGAAATAAGGTACAAGTTTTTTAGCCATAAATTAAATTAAAAACCATGCCAGGCACAGCTCTGTCAGATGATTTAAGACAGCTGAGAATGTAGCCAAGTTGTACATCTTGGTTACATCTGATAACCAAACAGCTTCAGCGGACCAAAAATTTCACCTTGTAAAGTTTACCACGCTGGCCAGCTTGACTTATCCAGACATTTGTAACAGCAAATTGACTGCCGTCTGCAGATGGGGCGAAAAATATCTCAGACAGGATCCATTACACGCAATATCAGCAGTGCTGCTTTACAATCACTTTCACAGTTTTGTTTGTTCATTTTGGCTTCCGGGCAGTTCTTCTATGTAGAAGGTCTGCACCCATGCTACTTTAAAGAGCTACAGAGGGCCTGCAATGCCTGAAACTCAAGCTTGAAGGGAATGCAACAGACATGCACAAAAAAGGTGTCAGATCCCGAGTTGCCTTCTCAAATACAGAGGGGAAATATTTGCATACCACAAGGACGATGCAGCAGAAGAGAACTAGCCTGGCACAGGACAAAGTCAGAGGCTGTTCTGGGTACAACAGGGTCCCTACTCATGTGGTTCAAAGCTCTGGCCATTTTCCTCAGCGTGAACAGGACAGGTCTTACAGCCCCTTCAGGAACACTGGCAGCCAGGGTTCATCGAAGCGTAAAGCTGCCCTTCTTCAGAACTCACTGACACCTCTTCACTTACACATATCTAACCATAAACATACATCAGGGGTGTGCTCATACATGTATATATATATATATACACAAGCAAACAGCTAGATCATCAGAACAGCAATACAGCTGTGTTCAAAACATTTAACTATTTCAACAATCTCCCATGAGTATTTACCAGTTGACCAGTTTAATAGCTAACATGTAGTGGTCACCAGAAAATCAGAGGTGTCAAAGCATTGCTCAGTAACTGCCAGAAACAAAATAGTTTTCTATTATGGTTTGAAAACTGTAAAACTGTTTAAAGTCTAAAATTTAGGAAAACACAGGAGATTTCCATTTCAGTCCTGCCCAGAAAAACGAAGAGAGAAGTGACATTGCTGTTAACTGCAATAAAAATCTTTAACCTTCATTTATTCACTTTTTATCAGCCTATAATTTTGCCATGACAGCAAATACAAATTCTTCAAATTCCCTCTTCTGAAGAAAGATGATTCTCACATTACTAGTTTTCTGCAAATGGCAGTTAGATTTTCCAGTTATTTAGTATAACAAAGATATAGCTTATTCAGCTTTCTGCCTTAAAAAGCACACTTGTCCAACAGTTACCCTCACATATATATGTTTACACCTGTTCAGAAATCCATTTCTCTGAGAGGAGTGGTATGGCCTGATTTTTTCCTGCAAAATCATGTTCAGCCCAAGCCAGAAAATTAAAAGTAAAGTCACTTTCACGAGGTTATCTGCATCTATCTTTGTTGGCATGCAAAGTACACTGGAATGGAATTTAATCACTTTTGCGCATGAGGAAACAGATAACCTGAGACAGAGAGAGCTGGAAGCACAGTTTCATGGCTGCAGCAAATAGTGACTGTAACGGCACACGAAACAAAATCTCTTTGTCTGAACTACTGGTTGCGATCACAGTCAGCCGGCACAGCTCAGAATGTGTTAGACCAGTGCAAGGTTGCTGCAATTACCAAATTCTCCACTACGACTCCCAAAATCTACTGGTAAGTAGCGCACAGCCCAGGAGGATTAAAGCCACTTTAAGGAATTTTCATCATCTTAACTTCACACATAGACTCTGATAGTCTTCAATAAAAGCTGTAACTGAAGAAATCTAAAGGATATTGCTGATCTTCTATGAAACAGGTCCTCTGCATCATGGCTTCTTATCGTCCGTACCTCTGACTGCGAAGCAAAAGTGCAAAGAAGAAATAAGAGAAAAATAAAAACACAGTTAATTTTCAAAACAATGTGGTGTTTTCATACATCTTATTAGATAAATTTTCAAAGCAATCTACAAGTTAGAAAATTCCAATGCTTCTTGGAAACATTTTTCACCTCCAGTTCCTAAGGAATGCTGCAGCACTAAATTCTCAGCGCAAAGATATTTCACTAGCTAGAGCTAACTTAGCTACACCATATCTAGCCACAGCATTCAAGACTACAGCTCTCCTAATTAATGGTGACTGTTTAACGTAAAGCTAACAGCACTCAGACAAATTTCAGCAACATCCACAAGGTTAAGCACGCATATGTTCTGGTATCACAATATGTGGTCTTTCCTCAGGGAGGAAACAGAGACGAGTAGATTCTGACCTTTACACACACACACACAAAAAAAAAAAAAAAAAAAAAAAAAAAAAAAAAAAAATTAAATCACAACTGAGTTTATAGAGCTATCCTGCACAGAGACCTGCATGATCAGCTGTTATCTGTCCAAAAACCCAAAGCTAGATTTAGCTCTCATATTTTCAAAATCTCACTGCCAAAACAAGACACCATGGCTTGTCTACTGCCCAAATCTTTCTCCCATAACTCCTTCATCTCCTACCATGTTCCACACAACACCTACCTAGAACCCCTTCCCACTGAATGTCTCTTCCCAAGAGGATCCTGCTTTGATCTCACTACCCCTTACTATGAAACAAAAAAATCCCAGTTGATTCCTGGTTTATTTCTTAACCAGGAAAAAAATTCATCTCTTTGAATGAACTGAACAAATACGAGTTCTTTATTTGTGCACCCTTACATTGCAAACAACTGGGAGGAAGAGAAGAAACATATTCTTTTTGAACTTTGCTGGAAATCTCTATCCGTGACACTGAATATTGCTATCATTCAGTGGCAAAGGATAGGAGAACCCAGCAGTCTTTTGACTAGAAATTAAATAATATGCTCCAGTGATTCCTCTCTGAAGTAGTGACCTAGTTCTGCTACCTACACTATGGCAGCTCTTTTTCCTTTCAAAACTGAAATTACTTTTGCACAAAGATTACTGTGACAGCCAAATGATTGTTTGTCAGCTTTAGAGTCAGGCAGAAAGCCTGAATAAAAAATAGCTCTATTAAATCAAAGAGAATCATAAGCAACTATTTATAGGAATCATTTGCTGCTGAAACACTACCCAAAATTTAACTATTCCCCTGGACTTCAAAATGAGTGTTCAATTTGCTTATAGGTGATCACAATGAAGTACAAAGGAAATTAAAACAGGGGCACCCAAGAGAGCTGTCGTATCACCTCTCATTTCCTATTTGCCAATAGGGAATGCTTTGATTTCACTTGCACGTGGATTTAATTGGTGAAACTGTAAAAAAAGCTATAGAGAACTATAGAAACTATAGTTTATAGCAAAAGAAGCAATTTGGTTTTTTTTTTTAATTTGGTATAGTTCTTTTAAATTTTAGCATGTCATTTTACTCCAAGTTTTCAGTGTGTTAGTTCCTTCCTTCCCCTATGATTGTTACTCTTCACATTACAGCACCCTTCAGGAGTTCTGCCCAGTACTAAAGTGGTATTGCTGCTTTGCAATCAGGTATTGAAGAGCAAGTACAAGACAATAAGAAGTACAGTATATTTGCTGCTCCAGAGATTTTTTGTTACAAGTAATTGCTCCAAGTTATAAATGGAATAGAGTAAGAATATAATACAGCAATTTTATTATCTCTGTTTTGCCTATGGTGATCTAAGGCACAGCAGGACAAAGGCTCTTCCTCTCTTCCTGTTCCTCCTTGTCCCATCTCCTAGGTCCACATGGAGATATGCAGGAATCAGCAGTTTACTCTCAATAAGAATTGGCAGGAACTGGAGGACAATCATTTGCCAGGTCAAAAAAGAAGTTAGCAGCATAGCTAAGAATCAGGCCCATGTCACCTGAGCCACAGTTCTGTGCCATTAACAACCACCAAATTTCCTGTTCATAAATAAATGGCCACAGATTTTTTTAAAGACAACTGCTAATTCAGGAATAAGCACTTATATCAACAGAGGTTTTAAAATGTAATATGTTGAATGAGTATTTTAAAGAAACGCACTGAGAAAAATGAGATGGTGTTCCATCACATTCTACTCTTCCAATTTCTACATTGTGCTGTTACATCTTAACAGCTGGAGAACAGGAATGAGGAAGAATATGCATTTGCAATGTGCAAAACTGCCCCAACTACCTCTCCATGCTCCATGAAGAAAAAGAGACTTTTCTTTGTCATTTACACTGAAAAAAACATAAGAAGGCCTTATTATCATGTCAGGGAGCTAGCTAGATTAAGAAAAATTTGCATTTTCATAGGGTATCATATATTCTTTGAATGGATTTGGCCTATTATCATATCAACCTCTTAGAGCTCTTCAGAAGACAAACTGGAATGAGCTGGTTTTGTAAGCCCAGAAGCTGTACGGTGCCAAAACTGCACTGTGGCTAATTGGCTGCCCATGAGCTAACTTTTCTTTAGCCCTGGGAATAATACTTGATACTTAAAGTAGGAATATAATTATCATTATTACTTTGATTCCTAAGGTTTTATAATTGTTGACCCTCAGACAAAGAGCTTTTCTTCTCTGGTGGATAATATGTTTCACTTACAATTTCCTAATAGTGCTAAGTAGCTTCATTTCCTGGCCCATGTTTTCCTTTAATAAACAACTTCTTATCAAAATCCTAATCAGCCATTTTGAGATTATCCAAGCTCTGGACACATTCCACAAATCCGGCACTGCTAGGAAAGTCTGTGTCTTTCTTTACAAAAACTGATTACCCAAAAGTTTCAGCTACTCCTCAGCCCCTCAGCCGCATGTGGCTAACTGATACCCACTTACATGGTAAGTGCAGATACCCAGTCATGTATGCATGAATGACTGAGAAATGTATAACCAACAGCACATTTACCTAACCAGTCCTTCTTTCTTTTACATGCTCTAAGTTAATATTTGCAAAGCAGCTTGAGAAAACTTCTCAAGGATCAAAGGGGCAAAAAGCCAAACAACGAAGTCAAAATTTGTTTTATTTACTCCCATATATTGGTCTTCCAGAGCAGTAATATATTTTGCTGAGAATGAGAAATTTGAAGTTTGCTTTGTAAACAAGGACAGATGGACAATTTGTTGAGAAGTCAAATTCTCCTTCTGCATTCTTTGTCTTCCAAATTTATCAATACCAATAAATGATATATTCTTAACAAGAAATTGCTTGTGACAAAACAGAGAGAATGAGAAACTGCATAGCCATTCCAACAGCGATAGCATGAGTGCTTCTGTCATGATCACTGACATCAATGGCAAGAAAGCAGAAGCTGTCTGCTCTGCACAATTTAAAAAAAAAACCAAAAACAAGTGTATCCTAGCAAGGTGCCACCAAAGACAGTCCCAAGGCAGCATATATGAATATAAATACCTGATCAGCACCAGGTCTATTTGGCGTTCCTATCCTTTCATTCTGCAAAGTGGAAAAACAAAACTGAAACTAACTAAATGCAACATTTCTTAGACTGACTATCCATGCAGGGACAAAACTACATGTTTGTACATAATTAATTTATTTTAAATTACTGTGGTCAGAGTTTCAAATACAGCAATGAACACTGCACAAGTAGATCTTTGCCTCTATATTAAGTTCCTGCTATGCCAATGAGGAAGTATGAAGTTTCTGCATTAAACCCTTAGCTTCATAGTCAGGATCCCCACACCAGGGCATCTTTATCACCCAGTGTCTTATTAACCTACATGCAAAAAAGAATGAAATGCCTCTTCTGCCCAATGTATTCAGATTTGTGGTGAGTGCATTAAAACAAAAGAAACCTAGCAGTTCAGATGAGCTACTCCAAAAGATTGATCCTTAAATTATGCAAAACTGATGGCAGGAGGGCACCCAAATCCAGGCTGGTGCTGCTGGTTCTGTTCCCAGCTGGCACTAAGAGGTGGAAGTTTCACAAACAAGCATTTTGCCAGAAAATTTAGCCAAGTACAGCTCACTGAACCCTTTCCAGCCTCAGAGTGTTATGAAAAGTTGAAAGGACCATGATGTTCTATTTAGCCAGATTAGTTTAACTAATTTGCCGTACTCCCAGCTGATGTGCCAAGTCTCATGCTAAGCTTAAATACCTGTGAAGAGGAAGTTCACATATAGCTTGTGTGTTGGCTTGGTATTCAAACTATTCTTTCTTCCAAATTCAGAGAAATCACAGAAAAGCCAGGATTGCAAGGAAACAACTTCTGTATTTTAAGCATGATCTCATGAAGCAAGTAGATTTTAGCTAATCCACTCTTAAAAGCCTCTTGTGCTAACTCTATAATGTCATAATGTAACCACATCTAGAACTGATATCCAACCTTAAACTCCATCAGAGCAAATCAGCCAGTTTTTTCCTGCCCGGCTCTTAACTGATACTCAGAGTATTTGATTGCTGTTACCTTTAGTACCAGCCTGCTGCATACTTGAAACTTTTTGTCTTCCCTTTTAGTTTTCTCTTCTCTAGTTTAAACTGTTTCTCTCGCATCATGTTTCATAAAATTATCATTTTTGTTTCTTGACTGTTCTCCTGGGCATTCTCTAATCTCTCTGTCCCCTTTTTAAGAGTGGTGCCAAAAAGTCACACAACTTCAGCTGAGATTTACAAACACCAAGCCCAAGAATTCTCCTTCAGTTTTTAAACACCATTTTTGTTAGTACTACCCAAATCAGCACTTTTCTTTTCACAACTGCATGACATCAGTTTGTCTTTATGTACAGTCTACTATAAAAGCCTGATCCTTTCCTCCATTCTAACAAGATATCACCCAATCTGTAGACATACACAGGTATCATGAGCAGCAATTGCAGAAATACCAGTATAAATTGGCCACTGAGTTATTGTCACTGCTTTGCTAGCCAGTCCCATGGGGGTTTGTCATCTTCTTTTTCCTCATTACTACAATACAATTTCCAAGTTGAGAAATAAAAAATAACTGACTCATCAATAGCAATGAACAAACATAGCTATGGTGCAGCTCAATACAACAACGCAATGCAAGAGTCAGCAAGGCAAAGCCATAGCTGATTTCATGGAGTGCTGGCAATAGTCCTGCTTGCAGCAGAAAGTAGAATTGTTGACCTCTTAGAAGTCCCTTCCACCCTATGTTTTTGTGGGTCCTTTATACAAAGATTAAAGGCAATTAGCAGTTTGGAAAACAGGATCTAAGCATAGGCAATTCTTAACTACAAATTCGCTGATACTTGGGAAGAGTAAAGCCATCTGTCATTTTAGCTAGCAGATCTATGCTGAGAAATATTGTCCACAAATTCCCTATATTTATTGTAATGACTTTATCTTAAAAATAAAAAATACAAGAATATTTTGTTTAATTCTTCTTATTTAGATTTTCTTCTTACACATTTCTGTCAAGCCCTATTTTGATTAAAATCAGGACTCAGTAAGGCTAGATAAATCAGCATTTTAGATGTTTCATTAAGTAATTTTTGATGTGATAAGTGTACAAAAGAGATAATTGTTTACCAAAATATACTCTTAAATCAGTAAGTCTAATATTGAGTATCTGTACACACTGATTGGACTCTTTCTAGTTGCTGAGTGGGAACCCAGCTGAATTTCTGAGGCCTGTAGCACAGGTTTCTACTTCTGAGCTATTGTTCTAGAGCCTCTTCTTAATGCCGTGGAAAGGACTAGCTGCTATCTGAACAAGACTTGTCTAACCCCACTGTTTTGCACCAGGAGGTGCTAGTCCATTATGATTCCAGTAAGAAAGACATTCAGCCTCTGTAAAGCTTCACTTAAAATGCCATTTATTACAGCTAACACTATAAAGAAAGACAGAATAGTGTAGATGATAATCTTACTTCCCTTTAGATGCTGAGAAACCCAAGTGCTGCAGCATCTCCAACGCACACACAGTACACTGTGCAGATCCTGTCCATAAAAGGGATTCCCCCCATTTGGGTCATTCAAGCTATTATATGATTTTCTTAGTAGGCAACAACTCTATTCATCATTCCTACTGTCAAGCAGGAAGGATGTTCACACAAGAACTTCTTGCTGCGCTGTTAGATACCAGCAAGGCCAGGCAGGTGGTGTAATCACCAGTACCCAGTGGGAGCTGCCTGCGGGCTCCTCTGCTGTCATTAGCTGGGTAAGTTTATCCTGAAGCCAGGGAATTCGTGCAGCACAGCACAGCCCTGAAGGCCAGGCTGTACATGCAGCACAGTGCACCTACTGAGGTTAACTGTTAAGCGGATAGCCACCTCCTCAATGTACGAAAGTCTCCTGGTGAGGTTCTCCACACCCTGTTAGACCTGTGCCTTACCATTAGAGGAGTCAGGTCCTTGAAATACACTTTCTCCTCTCCAGTGAACATAAAGGCAAATTAGACAAGTAGACGAGTAGGTCAGGTGAAATTTTCTACACTGTAGGAATCTGCAGTTTTGCAGATGACAGCTGAGCCCTTGCATTCTCATTGCTCCTTCAGTCTCTTAACTTTGAACGAACAAGTGATTGGGCTGAACTAGTTGGAAAAGAAAAACTGAACTGAGTATCTCTTATTTAATTTAAATGATGTAAACAGACTACAATGGTTGTATACATTAAGTTACCATGGTTGCAAGTCCAATACTAGATATTAAAATTACCACCGAAGTTCCAAAATGCAGTGCAATTAAACAAAAACTGTAAAAAAAGAAACCCAAAGAACCCAACATTTATTACCCACTAAGCTTAAGATATCAGCTGAAACAAAGTTAGTTGTTAACTTTACTTGTGGTCCAAGGCTGTTAGAGGTAGCCATCAGGATCTGGATGTCCTGCTGTGATTTCAAAATTTCCTAGAAGACCAGAAGGTGCCTGGAATAAAAAGTAAAACAACAGAGAAAACCTACTCAGTGCCACCATTTGGTGGCTTTCCCAACATAGCCGAAAAAATCTATCTGCAGAAAATGTGTATTCCTGTAATTACAGCAGTACACTATATTTTTCAGCATGGATCATATGTGATAGCTGAAATTACATTTCCTTCACTAGCCCCAGTTGATTTTAATGCATTTGTAGTCAAGAATTTTTCCTTTGGCAGACCCTTCAGAGCCTGACCTCAGCTGGACCTCTAAGCTTTTTCTCTCTCCTAACACTAATATAGGCCTACCATGAATCCTGCCCCTATCCCTATATGTGAGGTAAGGCTTGGCACATGGTCTCCAGCCATGGCCAGGATAGAAAAGTTCTCAGGGAAAACTACTTTTGCAGCCCACTTCTTCCTTTGACAGACCCTTTGCAGCCTTGCTCCAACTCAAACTCTAAGCAGCCTTTCTCCTAACACTCACCTAAACTTTTCTCAAAACTGCTCATTGTGAGTAGTTACTATGCAAAGGAAACATGGAAATGTTGGTGGGAAGGGACCTCTAGAGCTCGCCCAGTCCTGAATCTAAACCTTTCCAACTTGTGGCTTTTGCCTGCATTTTATATCTATACAGTCACTTAAATTTGGCACTTGACAGATTATTAGCAATATTTATGATTTTTTCCCCTGAGAAATGATTGGTGCTTGGGACTCTCCTACAGTGTGCGACAGAGTCTAAATCCTTTAATCCTAAATTAAGCACTTTTTCATTGAGCTCTGTAACAGTGTAAGCCAGAACTAATTATCTTCTTTTTAATCAATATTTCTTTTTTTCCCTGTTGTGAATTGAATGCAGCACAAAGACCAATCAGCACACATTCCACACAGGTGATAGAGCAAGAAATATTGATTAAAAGAAAGACAGTTATTTCTGCTTTGCATACATTGTACGATGAAAGCAAAAGTGGCCTGATTCACTTAAGGTAAGCAAACCCAGTGATTTCCTGCCAGTGCTTTCACAAGGATCTCCCCAAAACTTCATCCTTCTACCTCTGATTATAGCACAGTGCATTTGCTTCCAGAAAAAAAGAGAACTTATCATAACACGATCAAATATTTTTAGTTATTTATTTTTAAGGAAGATTGTCTCCCTGCTTTTTGGAAGCATATCCAAAGAGAAAAGCAATACCACAATAAATAGCCCTGAGCAGAATTGTTCATAAATGTGATCCTGACAAACATAACCAGTAAATTAGTGGACAAGCAGATTTTATTTGAAATGGGAGATGAAGAAGTCTTACACAGAAGTGTGTGTATGGGATGACTATGCATTTTTCTAGAAGGAAGTGAAATCATCTAGGATAGAGAAACTGACCCCTATTTCACCTTCCCATTATTGCTGAATTGCAGTCAGGACTACCTCGATGCCTTAGACCTAAGTAGTACATGACTTACACAATGGTCACACAGTCAACATCCCTCCCAAACATATCCTAATGACACCTTACAGTCTACACCTCCCAGATCCACTACAGCATTTACAGTTTATAACTCCTCAGTAGGAGCACACATCACTGGCCTCATCAGGGAAATGAATATTCCACCCTACATGAAAGACCTATATTCCAAACTTTTGAAATATGCTGTAAGCTCCACTTACCAGTATCAGTCTAGTCATTTTGGCTAACGTCTGATTTTGCAACCATACAGTCCCACAAAACCTACAAAATATTGATATAGGTCTGCAAAAATTTAAGTTAAGTAGTTTTTAAGCTTGGAGGTCATATCATTCTTCAGTTACTAATGGGCAGAAAGCATGATGTAAAATAGCGCATTACAACCTCAGGCAGCTCTTTAGAATTCTCACAGGATCATCCTATCTCAAACAGTTTAGTTAAAGAAAATCCAATCAGATCTAATATTACTGAAAATAACAGAACACTCACCAACATGCATGTGTATATCACTCTTCATTTAACTTAGTTTTACAGAAAGAAGAAAATGCTGAGATTACTACAATAATGTATACTCAAACTTACTTAAGGTAGGTGGATATTTATAAATCCAATTAAAAATATATTTCTCACTAAACGTAATAAATAAATGCAAGCAGAAAAAAGTTTATGTGTTGGCTTACATTTAGATTAATTAACATTTTAAAACTACAATTAAAGTTTCTTGAAAGACAACGGGGAAGATGCATACAGTTCCCTTTTGTTGGAGCAACAGGAAATAGACTGAGAGTTGTGATGGTCCGGTAACTTCCCCTAGTCTACGCTGTCACCCATTGTGCCTCACAACAATAAAATCATAGCAGTACAATCACAGAGAAAAAGAAGGCTGAAAAGGACATTGTGGGTCTTTTCCTCACCATGCGTCAAGGCAGGACCAGCTATCTGTGTCCATTTCAGAGAAATCTTCTTCAAGCAGTTCTTAAAAAGACTCCTGATGATGATGTTTTTTCTAATACCCTTCTTCTTTCTAGGCATATGAAATCTAACCAGAAATAACGGACAATTTCCATCACCTAGCTGGCTACATACTGAAGTTGTTTCCATACTAACACCAACCTGGGTAACTATAAACTCTTTGTATTAGAAAATCTTTCAACTTCATATACATATTTCACAACAATTGACTTATCAAAATAAGGGTGGAAGGAGATTCAAGAGATTCCGTTTCCCTAGGAGATCACACTCAGTTAAAATTTAATCAGTGTTCTTATTATTTCTCTGGATAACAGAGTAGGAGCTAATTAGTCCGACATATTTTCCATAGAGCAGGCTTTATTTATGTTGTCTACTATCAGAATCAGTACTGGGACTATCTAAAATGCCTCACCTGTGGAAGTCTTCGCAATGAACGAGTTCAACAGGTTCAACAAAATCGAAGTGCTATGTTGCATGTTCTTGAGTGCCATCTACTGGCTATTCATACACTATCTTTGAGCTAACTGAGCTGGCCCAAGGCCGACTGCACTGAACAAATATTAACAAATAAGGTTGCTTTCCCTGTTGACCCCACTGATAGTATTTAATTTCCTGCAATCACAGGCAGTATCAGAGGGTCTTCTGAGCACTAAGTGTGTGAGTTGCCACAAATTGGAGACCACAGCTATACATAAAAACCCTGCATTTCTAATGTGTTCCTGTGTCAGTTCTGATTAAATCAACAGAGAAAGATGTTTAGTTTCACCACACAACAATATGATTCCAGTTAATTTAAACACAGGTTTATTACTATACTATAAAATTTACACTACTTTTTACCTTGTCAAGTTTTATAGCATCTCAGAGACCCTGAACAACAGGGTTTTATAGACATGCCTGTTTATACCTCTGCACAGGCCATAACAAACACAATTTGATATTACCTTAGAACCATATTTTTTGACATATGAAAAGCAAGTACTCTGACTTTTAACAGCACACCCAATCAACACATAGGTCATCAGCCCCCAGTCCTCTATTTCTTTAGCAGTCCTCTGTTCACTATGAAGAACTGTAGTTAACAGGCTACTTTGCTCCTTTAAGACTCCAGCCTGGGCAACACAGTATCCATTTACAGCTGAGTTAAGTGAAACCAGCTTTTGATGCAAGACTGGAAAGAAGTGCAAACTCATCTTACTCATCTTTGGAACCTGTTATGGGTTTGTGTGGCGCGGTTTTCTTTGGTAGTGGGGGAGGGGGGTGCAGAGGTGGCTCCTTTAAGAAGCCGCTAGAAGGTCCCCGGCTCCAAAAAGTCAGACCCGCTTCTGGCCCAGGCTGATCCCAGCAGTGACGGTGAGAGCACCTCTGGGAGAACATATTTAAGAAGGGGAACGGGTAGTGTGGGGGTTGGGAAATGTGAGAGGAACATCTCTGCCCATACTGGAGTCAGTGAAGAAGGAGGGGGAGGAGGGGGCGCCTGAGGAGGCTGATGGCCCTGCAGCCCATGGTGAGAAGGCAGCCTGTCCCCCTGCAGCCCATGGAGGTGAATGGTGGAGCGGAGGCTCCCAAAGATGGCCATGACTCCATGGGAAAGCCCGCGCTGGAGCAGTGTGTGACTGGAGAGCAGCCTGTGGAGAGAACCCACACCAGGGAAGTTCGGGAAGAACTGAAGCCCGTGGAAAGGAACCACGTTGGAGAAGTTCGTGAAGGACTGTCTCCCGTGGGAGGGACCCCACGATGTAGCAGGGGATGAGTGATGAATCTTCCCCCTGAGGAAAGGAGCGGCAGAGACAACGTGTGGGGAGCTGAGCCAGGAAGACGGGAGGGGTGGGGGGATGTGTTCTGAGGTTTGGTTTTCCTTCCTGATATCCTTGGTTTTGATTTGATTTGTAGCAAATTAAATGGATTTTTGTTTCTTCCCCAAGTTGAGCCTGTCTTTTGCCCGTGACCATAAGTGGGGAGTGATCCCTCCCAGTCCTTGTCTTGACCCACGAGCCTGCCTTTGGATTTTCTCCTCATCCAAACGTGGCCAGGGGTGCGGGTAGGGACTGAGCGAGTGGCTGCGTGGTGCTTCGTTATCAGCTGGGCTGGAACCGAAACCATGACAGACACACATCAAGACACTTAGCACTTTGCTTCTGCACCCACAGGATCAGCAGGACCCTAAAAACACATGAACTGAAAAGAAAAATGCTAGTCTGTATTACAGGACACAATGACAGTTAAAAAATTATTTTGTTTCCTGGGTGTCTCAAAACAAAAGTGTTTTAACCTTGACCATATAAGCCTGTAAAATTGTCCTCATTTCTTCTTCTCAGTACCACAAAGAGAGTGCTGGCTCCTTTCCTAATCGTTCTGCCACACAGGAGAAAAATCACCTGGGGTTTTATGCTGCAGATCACAAACATTACTATACAACAAGCAAGGAACGAGAAATACTATGTGACCAACCCGCAATTAAATCTGAATCTAGACAACTGATAATTCATTTTCCTAACAGCAATTAAGACATCACACGATGTGACTTTGACAGGTAAACCACCCCGCCTGCCTCTATCAGCACCTGCCTCTGGCCCAGTGTCATAGAGCCTGACGCACTATGGCTGCATCTGCACATGTGTTTTGGCTTGGGGTAGGGGTGCAGTTTCAAAGCAAATCCCCTACTGTCTCCAAGTGCCAGGCCAGACCACAAAGCAGTCTGGGTGCATACAAAGTACTTTCTTTTGGAGGAAGCAAAACCAGAATTTCTACTCAATGTGCACACCAAATCTGCTCCAATTCCTTGTTAGGCACTTGAAGCTTTCTGGTGCTTCACCCTTCTCTTAAGAAGTGCCAGTCACTGTATGCTGCATTTCCCCTAGGAAATCACTCAGGTGTAGGCCTACAAGGTTTTCTGTGGAGACATCAGGTGCACACCAACAACCAGGAAGATTCAAAGACATAAAAGACCTGGGATGACACGGTCAAAAAAAACCTTGGCTGCACAAAGGTGATGGTAGACAAGTGTGACCAGGGAGGTAACAGGTGAAAAAGGGAAGTCTCAACAGCTACAAAGATACCTATGGTTGGTGGAGAAAAGAGGGAGGATGACTCCAAGAAAAACAGGGAATCCATCCTTTTTCCATTACACTTACCACACTGGCAAATGGCATTCACAAGGAACCACTTTTCTTCCACTCCATTTGATGTGTTCCTAGATAGTCAGAATAACCCTCCGCTGCATCCATGAAGAGAGAGATGACATCCTGTAGAAGTGTTGCTCAGGAACGCAAACCACTGGCAGAGGGCTGAGCATGCAGATGTTGAAGGCATTTCAAGGCAAACAGACTAAATCCGATTCAAAGCAAAATGCTGAATCACATTCAGAGCGGATATAAGGTCTCCAGCATCACCTGCTTCAACCTCCTGACTCATTGCTTGCCAAGGTCAACACAGCTAATGAAATCACAGTAACCTCTCTGACTGCCCAAGGAAGTAAGGCAGACAGGCTCCCTGTAGAAAGACCTGTAGCATGTGCTTGACACAGACCTGTCTGGACAGGTTTCACCTTTGAGGCAAACATGGATTGCTTAAAAAACCTCCACAAGGAAAAGCCTACTGTGCATGCCCTACCTGACAAAGACGTTGTGGGAAGACAGTTGCATCAGGTGCAGACACTACTTCAGCTTTGGTGTCATAGGACCATCCTCCAAACAGCTGATTTTTAAGCAGACTGGTTCTACCTGCCTATGAGGGAGTCTTATGCAAGGCACAATATGGGAAGGGTGAAGGTGAAAGTAGCTGCCTTATGCTGCTGCACTAGTGCAGCTCCCTAACAACCAGTCTTATAAAATCTGTAATGTAAAGGAATTTAATACTCAGCCCAATGGAGGGAAAAGGCTGTCAACTGACATAACTGTAAATACATTAAATTAAGAGTTCTTAAAAATGGACAACTAATTTATACACTATTTACAAGACACATCTTAAAAATTACTGTATAAATAACCTTAAAACCTGTGACAAAAGCTAAACTTACCTCAACTAAGAATATTATCACATCTTTTCTTCCCCACCTGATAGTGAGGACTTCACCCCATGGTTAGAAGCCATGTCAAGTGACAGGTGTGCAGATAAAAAAACCAGCTAGGTCCCCATTGCTGCATCATCAACAATGGTACCTCACTTTTGTAGTGCACCTAAGGCCCTGAGCATTTGCTGTTATTTGATTTGGGGATCAAGAAAAGCTACTGGGAAAGACCTACACGTAAGGTGTCCTTAGTTTTCTTTTTCTTTTAAGGCTGGTAGTTAAAAGTATTCCAACCTCATTCAGGCTTTCCCTCACAGTAATACTCGGCCAAGAAATCCAGCTGTGGGCCTTAAAAATTAAAGGACATGCCATCATTGTACCTATGAGGTAAATGAACCATTTAATCTGTGATATAATTTGACCGTCAGTGCATTTTTCATTTAGCACTTTCATGTTACAGCTTTTAGTATGAGCTTCCTCATTTTGTTGTGTGCTGTTCAGTACACAAAAATAAAATGCTTTACTCAGTGCCTTGTCTTAAATGTTTCATTCAGATTCTGCTTTTCTCTTTCACAACTATACACCTAAATCAAAGCTTCCCACCAACACACCCCCAAAAATTCTGAGCCAGCATTATGATTCCAGTTGGTTTCTCAAACAAGCCTGGTTTAATTACAGATTAAGTTATGATCTAAAGTACAACACCTTTAAATGACGGGCTGTTCAAAAGGAGCTACATTTTGCAGCATCAGTTCATCTGCAACTAAAGGTAAATCTCAAAATCAAGACAAGTACTTAAAGTTCTTGGCTTCAAACAAGTCAGAGAATGACCAAATAGCAACCCTCAAACCAGCCACTTGAATTCAGAATTGCTTGAACTTCAGTAGGAGTTTTGTGAGTGTAGTGGTTGCGGTACAGGGACTTCACTGCATGTTAGTATTCAGTGTACTCTTCACATCTGAAATAAAACAAAGCCTCTTATTAGCCACAACCAGGCCCAGAACCTCTGGTAGGTTCCGTGTCTCATATGCAAAAAGGAATATACAACTCAGCAGCACAGGTGGAAAACAAAACACAACTGCACACATTTCTACATTGCCCAATTAACAGCTACTACATAAGAACATATTCAATATTTACACACTAAAATGTTGATTTTCCTAAATAATAGAGTAACCAAAGCATAAATAGTTAATAAGATAAAGTGTGCATTTGCCACAGAATATGAGGAATTTCTAAACAGATAAATGCTGAGATGGTTCTCCAATGCCCTCTACCCTTGACCCAGGTGCTGGTGTACACAGGGAGAAGCACAAATTACCAAATCACAGCAGTAGCAAGTGAGCTTCATTGTGTGCAGAAACACATCTTACAAAAGAGAGGCTCGTCATATTACGGTGGAGTACTCAAGTGACACTCACAAAAACTTTTAAAGATTCAAATACATTAACTGTAATGCAACAAGCACTCCATATAGGATAAAGACACAGAGACCCTGATCCTCGCATCTGACAACTTTTAAACACATTAACGTTTCTAAGTTGGTGGAGCTATTCCCTATTTACATTAGATGAGATTAGAGCAAATCACAGTGTGATACAAAAATATACTTATGCCTTATTTCTTCAACTCAAGGACAACTGTTTCACTCTTGCTTCAGTATTTGCTTTAGTTCTGGCTAACAAAAATCAGACTCTTAGACGTGATTTATTAGTTTCCAACTGAAGAAATACAGAAAAAGAGAAATGGTAAATTGTCAAAGACGGACTCTAAAAAGGACACACCTTCAGTTGGTTAGGCACCTATCTGCTTTTCATTGGTTTGGAAATCTCCTCTTTTGGAAGTCTGATTATGAAAGTAACACTTTCACAGTTAAAAAAAAAAAAAATTAAAAATACAGTAATAGCTGAGTCCAAGTTCTAAGATGCAGAGAGAAATCAACCTTTACTTGACCCAAATGATAACAGACCGCCTAGTGTTTATGAACAAATCTAAGTCTACATTAAGGAAAAGCAGACCATTGAAAACAGTAAAGGAAGAGACAAAGATTTTATGCATAAGGGAACCCAGGTAAACTCATACGCACATTGAGCTCTGCTGACTGAAGTCTGCAAGACTCAATGTATGGATTTAGGAATCCATTCACCTACATTTCCTCATGAGACTAGCTCTCATCCTTCTCCTGTACAAGAGTGTAGATTACATGTAGCTCTGTTATATAAGCAGTGTACAAAAGACAGGCTTAGCACTGGTGGCTAGTTAAATGTTCAGTTTATAACAGCAAGAAAAAGTACTTCTTTCTTTTCAAAACTTGGACTGTAAAAGAAAAAGCTTTCAAAACAGCTTCAAATTGTTGCAACGAATATGTCTTTCCTCAAGAGGGCAGTTTGGTCTGGGTCAGAATCCAAAGTCCAGGGGTTGGAAACCTGGTGCTCAGCCTGAGCACCTGTCACTGATTCCCACTAGGACAACAACAATCTTGCCTGACCTGAGCTGGTACTCCAGTAGGCAGATGTATCAGCTTTTTGGGTCCTGAAAGCAGAACAGCTATGAAAGCATGGTGCTGCATCCATGTAAATTTGCTTGGCTGTGATTTAGGGTTTATTATCTTGGACACAGCATTAGACTAACATGACTTGTCTACTTCTGATTCCACAAGTGTGGTCAGGGCAGCTCTGCCTCTCAACCTACAGAGATTTGTTGTAAGATTCTTCATCTGTACAAATAAAGATCTTACTGTATGGCTATCCTCCTAACGATCCTGTGAGGACTAATTTCTGCTATGTCCCAAATAAATACCATGTATCATTCATAAAGACACTTGTTGGTTCCGGATGTTTAAAACTGGAGCCAAATTCTGAATGGTACTCACAAGCTCTTTGCTTCTCTCATCATTGCTTTGGATCCTGCTAGTTTGTCTGTACCATGTTCCAATGAGGCAACAACAGTTTCAGAAATGATTTGATAAATCTTAGAGCAATCTCAAAATAAAACAGTAAGAAACCTACACAGCAGAATTCAGAAGGTTTTCCATGGTTCTGAAATTCAACCAAACATTATACAACCAGCTTGGGCCAAGAACATATGGATAGAGGTGTTCAAAGCATGTATCTGGAGTACACTGAACTGTTGGAGCTCTGTGAAAAGGAGCATACTATTGATTTGAAATATTAGGGAGAAAGATTAGGGAATGAGCCTTTGGAAAACAAGCATTTAGGAAAAAAAGGTACATTTAGCCTCCATATATCCAGGGCTAAGTTTGACCCTTCTAAGACAAAGAAAACTCGCATTTTAAGAACATCACAAACTCTCTGCGTTTTAAACCTGGAACAGCCCAATCATGTATGCATTGACAATCCCGTTAAAGAGTGCAGAGTAGATTACTCACTAGTGCAAGGCTATCAGAGTGCTTAGCTTTTAGAAGGCTTTTTTAGTTGGTAATGTGTCAGAGATGCCCAGCTTTTCATAGATCATGCTTTAGACGTTCAGGTATAATTCCACACAAGGTACCAAAAAAACATAAAGTCGAGTTTTCTGGTCCACTCAGCAAACGTGCATTATCAGACAACTCTCAATTATTCAGTAACTCATTGATGCATGCAGGTAACCCTGCCTTGTGCCCACAGACCAGTCTGTGGCACAGTGTCAGCATCGGGGATATATGTAGAGCACACAGTTCTCGGATCACCCCCACTTCACCTTCTGCTCTTCCAAGCCATCCCTGCTGTCTCCAGGCTACAGTTTACAAGTTTTGTAAACTTACAAACATACTACGTATGCTCTTACACCTTAATGTATAGAAGTGTTACATAATCTGTATTTTCACTTTATCTGGGTTGTCTCAACCTTTCTCTCCTCCAAATACTCTGACAAATTGGAAAGAGACCATACAATAGTTGCGTGACTGTATTTTATTTTTGCACTAAATCTCTCCCTGATTCAGTACTTGTGTGAAAAAAAACAGTGTCGTGCTGTAAAGAGATTCCTGCCTATAATGAATTTTCTCCCTTACGCTCACTGGAAATTACGTAGAAAGGTGTGAGAGGCTAGAGCTCGCAGATGTCTTTACAAGGCCACTCTATCATCCCCAAAAGGCGATGGCAGTTATGAGAGGTTCCTAGTGACTGGAAAAAGGCAAATATTGCACTCATTTTCAGAAAAAGGGAAAAAGAGAGATCTGGGGAGCTACTGGCCAGTCAACCTAAAGTCAGTCCCTCAGTAGAACACAACGCATTACCTTTCCTGGTAAGATTATGAAGCCATTTCCAGGTAGATGAATAGCACAAAAGTGACAGGGAATAGCGAGTCTGTATTTACGAGGAGCAAGTCATGCTTGACCATCCTGACTACCTTCTGTGATGAGAAGACCTGCTCTCTTGACAAAGGGAGAACAGTGGATATAAATGGCATCCTGAGGTTTTGGCATGGTCTCCCATCATTCTTTAAAAGATAATGACTGTGGATTGTACCCTAACTGAGTAAAAGACTTGCTGGATGTTGGGGTCTAAGGGCAGTGGTGAAGGATTCGAAGCCTACCGCTTTAGCAGTTAATCTAATTTAGTGTTACTCTAATGTAAGGTCCAACAGCTGCAAGAAACATTTCTCATGAATTAATACTGGGGCCAATTCCCAGTGACCTGGGCAATGGGAGAGGGTGAACCCTAAATATCTGGATGACTCCACATGGGGTACAATGGTTAATAAGTTGAAGGGCAGGGCTGCTGTTAACAGAGACCTCAACAAGTTAAAGAAATGAGCTGACCGGAATCCCACAACGTTCAACAAGGATAATTACAAAGCCTTTTACCTGGGATAGAAGACCTCCATGCTTCACTACAGGCTGAGCACAGCTGGTGAGAGGCTTTGCAGAGAAAAACCTTGGGGATCTTGGCAAACAAGTTAAACATACATCAGCAGTATGTCCTTGCAACAGTGAAGGTCCACTACATACTGCACTGCACTTCATTAACAAGAGTGTGGCCAGCAAAGAGGTTACTCTTTTCTCTATGGCACTCATGAGGCCAGATTTGAAGTTCTGTGCCTAGTTAAGGGGCCCTCAGTGCAAGAGAAAGCTTGAGAGAGTCCCGCAGAAGGTCACTACTGTAAGTCAGGGGTTAGAGCACATCATGCATGAGGAGAGGCTGAAAAAACTGGGTTTATCTAGCCTACAAGAGAAAAATCTAAAAGAGTATCTAATTGGTCTCTCCTACTACCTACAGTGGGGTGGCAGGGAAAGAGAGACAGACATTTCTCAGAGGGTCACACTAAAGGAAAACCGGGCAATGGCCACAAGTTGCAAGAAAGGATATTCCAGGTGGAAATAAGGAAAAATTCTTCTCTGTAACAGTGATTAGGCACTGGAACAGGTGCTCCAGAGATGTTTTGGGGTCTTCATCCTTGGAGATTTTCCAAACTCAGCTGAACAATTCTCCAAGTAACCTAGATTAAGTTTGATGTTCACCTGGCTTGGAACAGAAGTTTAGGCTACATGATTTCCAGAGGTCTCCTCCTACCTATATTTTGCTATGAACCTGTGAACAAGACTGGTCATCTCAGGAAGAGAAACACAAGAACAACTGTACAGTGCCCTTTAAAATTAGATTTAAAATTACAAAATGAGATTCTAATTAGAAAATTAGAAGGTTATACGATTAGAAGATTAGAAAATTTCTCCCTGCTCTGTCATGGAGTTTCTACAGGTTAGTTGCAAGTACACAAACCATTTATTGCCTAGTTGATCACTTCTCGTAGACTTTAAATTTTCTAGAGGTGTCTTTCTTTGAGGTTTGATCTAAAGAAGAACCAAGTACTCCAGCCTGCAACTGAAGGCAATATTTAATTGCAGTTTACATAGGGTAAGTTCTACATAATTCTAAGTACTCTAAAAAACTGTTACTGAAGACCACCAACTCCCAACTGCCTCATGCCTCAGTTTTATGAAATGGTTATGATAATAACCCCTCAGCTTTCAGGAATTTTGAGATGATTTACTGATGCTTAGTATGCACTCAAGTACTATAAAGATGTGCATCATCTGTCTTCAAATGAGCATTTAATATTATGATTCTATGATTCTATGCTTATTCAATAATTAATTGAAGCATACAACCTGAAAAAAAATTTTAAAAAGGTAAAAATACTGAATAGCTGCACATGAAGTATGCACCATCCATGCTGTTCACCTGATAAAGAGTTGAGGAAAGAAAGGAAAACAGGACAGGAGGTTAGCCTACAGTTAGATACTCCCTCTTAACACAAGACCATGGGAAAAACAGAGAAGCAATAAAATGTGTAAAGGCAACCTTGATCCAGCTAAGGTATGAGCACCTGACTTCACAACCTCAAAAATGTTCTTTTTGTGCAGTAAGAAACAAACATTTAAAACCAACCGGCAAGCAAAAACTAATTAGACCATGGAAGTCTAATCAGTGGGATCATGTTTCTCAATTAGATTCATTTCACACGCAGTAGATGCCAACACTCTCCTCAAGGTTCATATATGAGTATTAGCATTTTTGATACAAAGTTAGACTATTTCATCTAAGTTCATGTTTATCATGACAAGCCTTCATATCAGATCTTACAATGCCTTTCCAGTTCACATTTTTTATTGCAATGAATCTAACAAATGGAGGTTGCACACACCTTGAGGAAAGGTAAGGCCAAATGCCAACACTGTGGTACAGATAAGGAAAGATAAAAATTTCATTTCCTGTCAATGTGTTTTTCTCTGAGCCCTTTGATCTTACTTTGTGCCAAATACTGATAACGTCCTGTATTCTATTATGTAATTATGCCTGTGTTATCCTCATTGACTGAGCATGACAATTACAGGCCACTGTGCAAGACTGAACCACTCTATCTCTACCTTAGTTCTGCACTGAACCTTTTGGTCAAACAGAGGTAAGTGACACAGAAATTTCTTTTTCTTTGGATAGGTAACAGGTGCTTTAAAATTTTTACACAAAAGGCTAAGTTTGCCTGACCTTAAAATCAGAAATAAAGACAAGAAACCTCACAAAAGAGCCCAAATTCGGACAGTCTAAAGAACAGTTTTTTCTCCCCATCAATGTTCCTGCTGCTGTGGGGAACATTTATTCTCTGTGTTAGAGAAAAAGGAAAAATAAGAGAGCAGTTGTCTTTAGAAGTTAAGGTGGAAGGTTTGACATTACATAAAGGTGCTTTACAGTTCATTGCATTGGCTAATATGTGACAAACAAACTTTCTGTAGTGCACATTTCAAAGAAAAGGTCCCTAACTAAGCCCATTTGAGATTCAGAGATACTGAGGTATTAACATCTTGTAAAAATGTTAATTGATCCAAGCTTCTTGAGCCCTTAAAATATACAATAACAAAGTATAATACAATAAATTCCAGATAAGGACTTCCAGTCTTAAGCAAATAATTTTCCCTGACTCTAAGCAGTAACTGTAACTTCAGTCTCTGGTAGGCCCTCTGTGGGGATGGATAACATACTGTAAGGAAGGCAGCGCTCTAGAACAAATGTGAGGAAAAAAAAACACAAGCATCTTCAAATACACAAGAGGTGTAAATGACCTCCTGTTTATGTATCACTTACCTTTCAGTGCTTTATCATCCTGCGATCCTGAATAAATTCAGAGCAAACTTTTCCTGCCAATTCACAGCCCCACACTTAAGTGAGCTCTGGGACCAGCAGAGATTTTCCTTATATCTAGAAGGAAGAGAAGATATTCAGTAGCATAATCTTGCCAGCTAAAACAGAGTTTCAACACAGATTAGATTGAATTGTGCCTTGTAGGCACAGTTCTGCATTAGGGCTGGTCCAGCGACAGGCTTCCATGCCCTAAAGAAACACATTACCAAAAAGCACATACTATTGCATACCTGTGGCGATCTGACAAATGATAGTCAATGTCTCAAACATTCATTAAAGAACTTTGGTGGAAAAGATGCCTCTGTAAAAACGCTGGAGTTGTGTGAACAGGACAATGTGGGCAGAGGAGAGGGCCCCACAGAGGGTGGGACCACACTTCTCCAAATCCACAATTCCTTATCTTAAGTGACCACAAGAAGGAGCACAGTGTATGTGCCTGGAGGAGGGGGCCCCACAGAGGATGAGACTATGCTTCTGTCTTAAGCGGTCATGTCTGCAGAGAAAGAAAGGCAACTTCCCATTCAACCCTAGCCAAGCTCACTGACCAATTCCAGAGAACCCCAGGAACGTGAACTGCGCATGTCGAGACCACCAACTAACACACTATAAAAGAAGGAAGAACAAGTTCTCGGCGTGCGCCCTCTGGAACTGGATCTCTATGCTGGCTGGGCCACCGCTGGACCCAGGACTGGTAAAACTCTTTTCTTCTCTTTCTTTTCTTTCTGTCTTTCTTTCTCTCTGTCTTTCTTTCTCTCTCTATTTTTCTTTTCTCTTTTGCATAGTCCCTACACCTCACCCTTTGAAACACAAACAGTTGACCAAGTCCGAGACTAGGAGTGGATCTAGCTGCCCCTGGGCTGCTCTTTGAGAAGGAGTCCAGAAAGCAAGAGGGTCTGCTCTGAAAGTCATGACTCAATGGGAGGGATCTCCTCCTGACACAGTTTCACATTCCTTTTTCCACTTCTTTTTCTACACCTCTCTTCTCTTTTCAAACAGTGGCTTAATGGCATGATGCAAGGTTCCTATTGATAAATTCACTTGTACTTGGGCAAGGTTAGCTAGGTTGAATAAATGTTAATTGTTGTTTCAACTGCTCTGGTGTCGGTTCACCTTAATTCCGACAAAGAGAATCCATGAACCTGAGTCGCTCCAACTTTGGCTCATACACTCTTTCAGCTGCCTCTTTCCTCAGTACATCTTATCTGAAGATCGAACCTGATTCCTAACTCAATTTCCAGTCTTGGGACTTGTTAAACCTTTCTCAGCAAGGCTGAAAATACCTATCATCATAGCCTTGGAGATTTCCAAACCTCTACTGACCCAGATCCTGAGTAACCTGATCCAGTTTTCAGATGAGTCCCACTTTAAGGAGGAGGCTGGACTACATAACCTCCCAAGATCTCTTCCACCCTAAATTAATCCTGTGATTTTTTACTTCTATCTTTAGCAGATGCATCTTCTTATCTTTCCGTTATTACAGATGGCAAAAGTTCCATTTTATTCAAGATCACCAGTTAGGAAGGAAACATCTACTCCTTTCATTCCAAGCAAAAACTGGAAATATCTACTGAGTCTGATCGCCCAATTTAAAAAAAAAAAAAAAAGAAAAAGAAAAAACTTTTGTAATTCTACCATCTTCATCTAACAATGAGCTCTGACCTGGAATTTGACTGGAATAGTTTTAAGGAAATAAAACAACCCTATCATTTTTAGGAACTCTGAAGAAGTTTCTGGTTATTTGAGATGTCACCCATGTTGAAATCAAATGTAATGACAGTCATTCTTCCTATATATTAAAAATAGATGTGTAAGGAGTAATTTGTTGTTCTCAGGTGAATTTGGTGATACATAAGAGCTATCCATGCACACTTCATTCTTAATCACATGTAATAGTATCTTTGATACAGGCCACAATGCCCTCTTTTTTTGTTTATTCATCCTAACTCAACATAGTTTAAGTAATGGTTTTGAATGTCCCATCAATAAGAGCCAACCAACCACCTTTCGGTAAAATCAACCATAATGTATTTCCTTAAAAAGCAGCATCACTAGCTTTACAACTTTATTCATTATATAGATATTTTTCCTTATATAAGTACATCCACAAAATGATTTTAAATACTATGCTATGATGCCACAACTGCCCATTTATTCCCATTGACTTTCAGGATTGGTTCAAAGCCCACTTTAATCATGCAGGGACTGAATTCCTTACTACTATGGTGGAAGTTATCAGAGCACATAAGCCATCCTTCATTTGTCACAGAGGTGCTCATATCCCTACAAAACAAGATTTCTTGCTGCAAAAAGACATAAAACACTATGCCTACAGTGGTTTCTAGATCTTCCCTCTTCTTTCTCTGTTGGTCTTTCCTAATGGCCAGGCCAAATTTTCAAGATCATCTGGTTGTTTCTTCCATTTAGTCGCATCCCGTGCAATCTTCCAGCACCTCTGGAATACTACTTGATGAGGTCTCACACAAGCTGCACCTAAAGCAATCCTTCCTGCCAACACCAGAAAGTTATCTCTTCTTTTGAGGAGACTTTTTTTTTTTTTTTTTTCATTCATGGAAGGCAACAGTTTTCCCTCATTTCTTTCTCTGCTTTGCAAAATATCCTGTCCTCTCTTCTTAGTATGGAGTTCCTCAGAGAACTGTCTTTGACCAACTGTGGAAACACTTTTTGTTTGTTTGAGATCTGTCAAGTTTAATATTGTTAGTAGCTTTTAGATAATTATTGAGCTGACACTTTACACTCCTACCATCCTGTTGATTTCAGTGATGCAATTTCCTCGTTTTAAATAAGGCACTCAGTGGAACTGTGCAGAGTGGACAGAGGCACTCAGGATAGAACTTCAGCAACAGAAGTGCTTCAGAGAACAGAAAAACATTAACTGGAAGAAAAAAATTTGCCCTTTCTTCAGAAGCTGACTGGCAGAATGTGACTTTAATATTAAAATGCAATAGACTCTCATATGCTCTGTTAATTTCAAATTAAAATTGAACAGAATGATACCACTTCTACTGCAACAACTTTAGAATATATTTCAGGTTACTGAACTAAATTCTAATAATCAAGCAGCTCTGCTTCAACAAGAGTTGAACAACAAGAGTTTAAATATGACAAATAAAATGAAGTAATTTTAAAATCTAAAGATAGACTCAAATATTAAAACCCAGCAAACAGGCTGCAAAGTGACATAGCTTGAAATAAGGATTCAAAATATTGCAACTCCTACATTCCGAAACACTACAGTCAAACTAAAAGGAAAGGGAAGGAGTTACTGTCCTACCTTTTAATGTAGGATTTAAAAGATCATGTATTTACTTGTTTTAAGTAGAATAGTAAAAGACCATGTTTTCTACTTCAGAAATATAAGCAATGTCAATTTATATTAAATGCTGTTCATGGTGTTATACAAAGAATCAAATCCCATGACTGCAAGCTTTCTCAGTCATTAACAGAGAAAGCAAATGTGGTGAATTTAAGAGTCATCTTCCAACACGTCATTTTTTTCAGAAAAGCAGTATTTTCATGATGACTAATGCATTCTCCTTTCCTCTCAATGTCTGGGGTCTCTGTGATGTTACAGTAAGCTTAAGCTTGATACTGCTTTTACTCTTGGACCAGCAGAGCCACACCTAACAGTATTCCAGGGGAGAGAAAAGCGTAAGCAAAGGCGTAATGAAAAAGGACATACTCAGCACCTCTGCAGCCTTTCTTCAAAAGCTCCATCTTTCCACATCAACTACATTCTCATTCCCTGGACAAACACTCCCCAATCCATGCATCCCCACCCTGATGGCACATCACTGAGGATGCAGAGAGCTTGAGCCAGAGTTGGGGTCCTCATGCCATGAACAGGAAAGAAGAGACCAGGTCAGGAAGCCTGGGAACAGGCCCTGCATTAAACACTCGCAGCTTCAGCTGCCAGCAATGGGACAGAAATAGGAATTGTGGTGTCTTGGGTCACACAGGTATTCGCCAAGATATTCCTTGACATCTGGAGTACAAAACTGTCAGCAGGCATCAACTGTTAAGGTAGCATGGGCTGCTCTTCCTCTTCTCTGCCAGGACAGAGTAAGCAGACATCAGGACTATGCCTGATCCAGGCAATCTACAGCCATAGGCAGCTGCCTATCTTAACTGCAACTAAAGCCAGTTCTGTACAATCTCCAAATCTAGTAGCTTTCTCTCCACTTCCAAAATAAAATAAAAGGAAATATAAGTGTGAAAAAAACAGACATAAGACCTTAAGTTCACATACAAAAACGAAACTAGAAGATGAACTAGGAAAAAAACTTGATCAAGTGACCGTCATATATCATACTGTTGGTTTTTTTTCTTCTGAGTAGATACTCTTTACAACAGACTACGTGAGACTGTTTAGCACATTAATGGATTGCTACTTTATAAACCAGGAAGCAAGTTAGTTTTAATAGGCTAAACAATTAACCTTGAAGAACATTCCATGCTTCTAACCCTAGGCAAATTAATATCTGTTCTTGCTTTTGATGAAAATATATATACAATGTCATTCTTTTGACATAAACCTTACTCCCAAATCAAGGATTCAAACTCTTGCTGTTGTACTTTACTGTATCTGAAAGCAGAAGTTAAATATCTATAAATTCAGGAAATTATATACGTATGAAGCCTTCTAGGTGTAAGAAATTTAGTGAGAATGAAGTTCCAGTGCTGAAGGACAGAAAATTGTTACAGCTGACCCCAGTTGGCACTTCTTAATTTTTAAGGTGTTGTTTTATTCATAGCTGAATTCTGGCCTCTGATTTGAAAATTTCATTTAGAGAAATCTGAGCTTCTCACTCTGTGTGTACATAGGGTTTTTTGTTACGGTGGAAAGGTTTGGATCTGAGTTTCCTAATTACCAGAAATTAGTTTGTACGTGACATTCGCATAGGATTGGATCCAAATTTCAAGCTTCCTAAAATTTTTATTTTATTATTATCGTTACAAGAAGTCCACATTATACCTCCATAAATGTGGCACGTGGAACAGAAAACAGAATGTTGTACATATTTTACTTTTTACCAGAAGCACAACTCCATATGTACTAAAATGTCTTATTCCTAAATTTACCTTCCAGCTTCCAGAAGTTAAAATTTCCAGACTTTTTTTGTCCTCTTCTGACCTGTTAAATATTGCTCTCCATCATCCTGAGATCATCAGTCTTGTAGACACCATGACTGTTTCATGACAACAGCTTTTAGTACATATTACATTATTCTCACAGTAATAAATTTTGTATAAATAATTAATACATTTCATTTAGGTTGTCTTCTATTATACATAGGCCCTAGTTTTCTGAGACCTGTTTAGTGTAAGAGTTAAACGCAACCTCATGACATCTGTGTTATGAATTCAGAATGCAAGACCGTTTAAAAATAAATATTCCAGAAGAGTTTAACACATGGGGCCATGGCTATAAAAGCTTGACAAAACAAACCAGGGAACAAGTTCTCTCCCCTACAATCACTTACTCATACTTTACTCAGTTCTTCCTCCTTCTTCATGAGTCTCTTATTCCACCACACTGCAGAAACAAATGCAAGCCTTCTGGTGCTGACTTAATATGTCTTTGTCATTCTCTTTTGGGGAAGTTTATTATCTAAAAAACAAATGTAAAATTTTAAAATAAAACACATGGCTTCTTCTTGGCTTTCTTCCCAGTGGATCCTCCAATGAAACGTCAATCTATGCTTGCTTTTAAACTCCATTGACAGAAATATTTTCTAATTAAACACATCCCTTCATTCTTTATCTGAAGTGAAGTTCCAAGTCAACTATAATCAGGGATGAAGCTTCAGGCCTGAAAAACTCCTCATGCATCCCTAAACTTCAAGCAAATCCAGATCTTCATTTTGCTTTGAACTCTTAAGTCAACTTCTCTGAAAAGTTTGGGTCCAACCACAATATCTAGACATTTGCAAATATGTTTTTAAACATACACAAATACAGAGCAAACTCACTGTCATCCTAGGCTAGAAAGGAAGAATGAATGTCCTTAATCTTTCTCCTCATAAGGAACACTTTGAAAAAGCTAACTTTCAGGGAATTGCATATGAAAACATAATGCACCATAAGCTGATTCCTAGGATGAGCGCCTCTCTCCATACTGACTACAGAAAGAGTGTGGGGAAACCAAACTCTTTTGGATTTCAAGCATTCAGAGCTCAGTCCTCAGCATAGGAAAGGAATACAGGGAAAGCTAGCAAATTCCCCCTGAGCTAGGAAAGAGAATCTGTTATGCAGGGGGAAGCTAGCACTAGTGTACAAGAGCCCATCTGCCTCTTTGAACCTGTACCTGCTGTTCCTGATGTCCTCCAAGAATTATCAGACCAATGTGTAAATATGGGCTTGCTTGGGATTTGGATGGAGATAGGCTGAGGATACCGAGGTTGAGTTTTCCTTGAGCAGAGGATGTTTATAACCCAGGTGAATGTGTTTCACAGATCCTTTCTTTGCCTGCAGCTCAGAGAACAGGAATCTGTTACATCCTTTTCAAATTATGTTTGCTCAAGCAAGAGCAGCTCATTTTAGCTTTGAATATTTTCCAGCTCACTCCCTAGTGCGTTAATCAAGACGGCGGCCATCATAGCTGCAGCATCTCCCATTTCAACCTGCAGAGCTGACAACATGGATCCCTTTGCCAAGGGAGCCCTGTTGATGTGTCCTCTCCTAGACTTATCCAGCCCCCGAAATTTTCACTGAGGGAAGTGCAAACTGCCACTGCTTTTATTCTAACATGGCTATAAGCCTTCAGGTAGTTTCCCAGAAGCTGCATTGCAGCAATGTCCTCTCATCAGCTTGCAACACACATGGACAGCTGTGATGAGCAAAGATTGTGATTTTTCATTTACACACTAACCTCACAGTGCTGAGGAACCCAAAAAGGCAGTTCTCCCGCCTACTACTACTCTCACACCGCATATGTCTTCTGACCTGTAATTCCCACTTTCCATTCACTGCAGTTTGCTTTACACAAATACAAGACCCCACCCACCAGCCTCTTCCAGATCTCATGCTCTGCAGCTGTAAGGCCACTTTCAGTGTAACAAGGCATAAGAGAAAAGCTATCTGGAACTCTTTTTATCATGCTGGATCTACCATGAAAAAGGTCAATAAGTCACTAGGAATTATCACTGCCAATTAGCAGTAAATAACCAAATAAACAAATAAAAATTAATATCAGAAGGAGAAAGCCACTAAGTTGAAAAATCTGTTGTTCATTGCACTGATAAAGAATTAATCAGAATGAAGAAAAATAAAACCAACAAATCTATGGGGCAGAAATTAGAGTGCCTTATCCAAGAAACCTTTACAGTCCCTTGTCATGTGGGCAAAGCAGATGTTTGTAGTGGTCCTGACTGATGTCACCTGTCAAGTTCATCAGTCAATAATGCCGAGTCTCCTTAAATGGTCTCAAAACTCAAAAACAGGGACTTAGGGGAATCCTCTTCGGAAAGTGCAAGGTATGTTACAGTGTACAAAACACCACATTCAACAGCAGCATCTTTCAGTCTCTGCTGTAACAAAAAAATCTGTGACTAAGCTGCCCTACAGACGTTCATATTTTACCACTAGACTTTAACAAATTCAATTATCTTCTTTTCTTGTGGTTTCACTCTTTTCGGGGAAAGAGGGTCCTGTGAAACGTTTAATAAGAAGCCTATGTGCTGGAATAAATTTTCATTTTGCCCTTGGAGACCAGAAGTAGAGCTATTTCACAACAGAATATGATGCAAGTGCATAAAAAACAAAGGGCATTTAGCTGTTAAAGGTCAAAGCCTACAGTCTTACACAGATATTTCAAATTCCTTTGCAGGATTGTAACTTGAAAATACATTTTTTGAATCAAAACAAATTTGTCTAAGTGGAACATTACTGGATACACATCCTTCACTTTGAAGAAAAGAGAGAAAGTGTCATTACAGCAAGTGAAAGCACCTAGATGCAGGGGGGGAGGGGGGGAGCAGGAAGGTATAGGACTGTTTCCTGAACACAGCAAGTTTATAAATCACACATTATCTGTCGATCAAATGCCAGCTGCTCACTGGAACAGAGCATGGAGGAGGTGCATGCTCCAACAACAGCCACGCAGCCCAGCTTGGAGTAGATCACAGAAAAATAAAATACTGAGTCCTCAGTGTTTGTTTCAGTTTTGAGGAAAATGTTGACATGTTACTGAAGTATTACCTTGTTAATATGCAACTAATTCATCCTTACAGTGGCCCCATATTATTATTCTAATTAAAGGAAGATGAAATAGACATAGGTCAGAATAAATGATTTACCAAAATGACATAAGGTCAGTGACAAAGGCAGCATTAGGATTCTTATTAGCTCTAGGTTCAATACATTTGGCATATCAGACAAAAACTTGTTAAAGAATTTTCCTCTTTCATTAGTTCACCTAGGTATGATTTAAACACCATTCCTTGAAATCAAACATTACATTCTGTACAGTCTTTGAAAAACAACAGCCATAAACATACGTTTCCAAAAAGTCACAATCACAGTGAAATTAGAAGCAGTAAGAAGTTTGCCCTTGAAAGGAAGAACGAAACAGTTCACAGCACTGCAGCATTTTTTTCTTTTTTTTTTTCTTTTTTTTTGGTATAAAAAATACACAGCTCAGTATATTTGTCATATGACCAAGGAGCAATTACAAGACAAAATATTCATATCAAGGTTTTGTTGCCACCAAAGCGCTTGTAAATTAATTGTGCTACCAGAAGTTTCCACAAAGGAATTCCTCCCCTGTAATCAGGGGGCATCCAGGTTTTCTGCAAGCAACATGAAACAATAATGCTGGGGCAGGGAGAGTTGAGGGTTAAAAGTAAATCAAGAATGTACACCTCACCCTCCCCATCAGGACTTCTACATCTACGAGTCCTGTAGGGCAAATAAATGCCACATGGACATCTCCCTCCTGAGGGACAAGCAGAATTTCGGAACTTCAGAAATTGCCTACGGCATCATGATTTTGCACAACATTTTACAGAGAAGCAAGGGAAAAGCATCCTAACCAAAAGATTGCAATCTGCAGAGATGTCAAGGCAAGAAATACTTGCAGGTGTGAACAAAGTAGTGCAATTAACCCATGCACATTGCATTACAGCACAGGAGTGTGCCCAGTGCAAGTTCCATGCCACCCCAGTAGATCTGAAGACTTTGACCACCCTAACTACTCTAGATAATGTGGATGGGAAAGAAAAAAAGCCCAGGGCCAGGGTGGCTCTCATGGCTGGGCTCCTGTGGCCACCCTGCGTTTAGGCAGCCTTCATGACTGCCAAGGGAGTTGAGCCGTCGGGGGGACACCTCCACATTGGACAGCTATGATACATCAGAAGAGGGCAGCAGGTGGGGAAAAGTAGGGCCCGGTATCAAAAAGATCTACCTTGTTCCTGGTGGACAGCCAAAGGCACGAAGAAGGACAACAGTGGCCACGTGCACCTCAGCAATGACTGGCACACCCTGGGACTTTCCAGCCACAAAGGGGCTAGAAGAGCCCCTCCTCTGGAGCTGGAACAGCATCTGTTGGGATGCACTCTGCAATGCTCCTAATGCACACATAAGCCATATGTGCTGGGGTTATTTTTGGATCCTGGTGCTTAGAGTCAATGATTGCTCATGCCACATTTGTCAATGGCTGTATTTGTAGTGTTGATAGTTCTCTCCCACCAAAGCAAGACTGCCTTCCCCATCTGTCATGCACAAGTATTGTGAAGCAGAAGGTTTTTGTTTTCCCTGCATATTTTTAATTGAAAAATTGTAAGTAACCATCACATATGGATATGGTGAGACTTAATCCTTCATATTCATTTCTATAGCAACACACCGATTTTGCATTCAGCTGGGTGTGTAATACAAAATAGAACAGCAACTGTTATTCAATCATAAGCAAACCAGAGCTAATGAGAAGGGGTGGGGGGGGTGTCCTAAATTGGTTCCACTTGGATATATTTACATGGTATATTCTGTGTAATTCAGCCCTCCCACACTTTGAGCTATTCTGCCCAAACCATCCAAAAGCTTCATGTCTACAGTTGGTTCAGCAATGAGCCTGACTCACGAGCCCTGCTTGAGAGGCAGGGCATATTTGTTCAGGCTCAAGACACTATGGTTTTTGGTTGCCTCAACAGCTGGCTGAGCAGTTGGGCATCTGCCTAGGCTGAGGTATATGGGAACTTTCTGTAGGAGGCTTCCTTTATCAACTACCAGAACTAGCAAACTGGAGAGAAGTTCACTAAAAAATAAAAGGTAGGGATATTGTTTTCACATATAAAGATTTATACTTCCTGCAAAATAGACTGAAAGTTCCCCAAATTACTATAAATGCAATGGCCTACTGTCATAGTAAGATTTATCTCATTCTGAGAAAACCTTAAAGAATTAACAAAACTCTACAGGGAACCAGAGGACTCTTCAGTAGCAACTGCATGCTCCTGAAGCATATGCCCCCTGCTTCCCTTTGAAACTAAATGCTTTTACCATATAGCCCTTGAACTATGCATCTATACAGGATAATTTAAATTAAACAAACAGAGGAGGGAGGTCCATTTCCACTATATTCATGAGGACCTCATTGTGGTTTCTGTTACATTTTTACAAAGTCCTAGGAATTTCTTCAAATTATATTTCCTAAGTTTTGGGGGGCAACATCAGGAGGTATGTTCTTTCAAGTGTCTGTCTATAATCACATGTACTGCCCTGGAGCATGGGGCCATTCAGAATGCTGCGGACTCTGGGCTACATTCACTAGAGGGACATTGGCTCAGCCTTGCATCACTTCATTGCTAGATACAGTGCCATCTAAGCATCCACCTGGTCAGTCCTTTGGTTTTTAAAATTTGGTCTCAATATAGAAATGAAGAGATTTCTTTTCCCCACCACCTCTGCCACAGAGCTTGAAGACTCACCTTGGCTCAAACCTGTCTCCTCACAATAGCTGCAGAGCTATGGGTGGAGGGCAGTGCTTTCTGTTCGCCAAAACCTGAATGTAACTCAAAGTCAATGACTGTATGACATAGCCTGCCTTTTCGCCTCTAGAAAACACTGAAACCTCCTTTCACTTCTAGAGACAATCTATTTCATATGTGGAAATCAAAATGGATTTAATAATTTTCCCTTGTTTTTATTCCCACATTTTCTAATAAATATTTTCAATATCCGGTGGCATTTTTGCAGGGTGTTAGTCCTTGCTTTCAATTTAGGTGCTTGTTTTATTTTACTGGATAATTAAAATCACTGCATGTTGGACCAGCAGAAGAAGCTCCTTGATGTTCCAGGGCTTCCAGAAATATTTGTCAAGCCTGTTGTACAAATGCTCCCCATAGCATCTGAGTGCACAAAACAAGCATAGTGCTCAGCTGGAGCAAACATGGCCATGTGCTCCACTGTTCCTCATCAGCAGAAACTTGACAGAAAAGCCACAAAGTTACACTGGGTCATATCGACACAGTTGTTGCTCAGCATCCAGTTGCATGCTCAGTAGGGACACTTCAAGAACAGTGTGGCTCAACTGAGAAGAGGACAGACCACTCCGAAAAAGTCAATTAGATATTAAAATACATAAGGTAGACAAGATCAAAATACGTAATGACTTGCATTGCTGTAGTTGAGAAAGGACTGAAAAGAGAGATGAACATGGTCTGCAGCTATGCAGAGAATTTCAGCAGAGGAAGGAATCTTTTTCAGATGTTCTGTAAGTAGGACACAAAATGAAGGATTCTTCTCAGAGGTTACAGGGTTTTCTATATCCTATTCTTAACTACCCAACTCACTTCTTTTACCCCATAGGACCCTAGGCTTCTAACTTCCATCTTATTCCTTCTAGTACGTAGATGAACACATAAAAATTACAGCCTGCAAAGGCATCTTTAAGGCACTTAGCAGGAATTCCTCAGAAAGAACCTAAGCTGATTCTCAACTTTACAAATAACATTATATAACAATAAATACTATGAAATAATACAAACATAAATGTTAGCTAGTTTATTTCAGGAAGAAACAGTAATTCATAATTTGAAAGTGACTAACATATCAAGTTACTACTTTTCATTTTATGATATCTAACACAGTGCCTCCCTTTGTTGACAATTCTGATTAAGAACAGTTGTCACATATGAATGGGAGCCACATCTGTTGTAACTGAATCAAGAGAAATATCACAACAGAAATCCCTGAAAGGTGCTTTTTTCCCCTAACAGCAAAAGCCTTTACATTTTAAAGATTAATGAGCATCCAGAAAAACTTTTCTGACATGTAAAGTAAAACACAAATTTTTTAAAAGTGTAATTATCTGTTATTATTTCAGAATCCGGATCAGAGCAATTGACATTACTAAATGGCTGAAGAGGAGATTTAAAGAAGAGCAATTACAAGTAAATTGTGGACTAAGCTAGATCTCATAGAGTTCTCTAAAGCAGTGGTCCTACTTCCAAAAGATTGGCTATACTGGGAAAAGCAAACCTCATGTTACAAGGCTTAAACTCATTATGCACAAGCCAGCACACCTCTTGAGAGCTTGACTGCAACATGGAAAGGATCAAAAAGCCTTGATCTAATTGGTCTGCTAAGGGCATACTCAAAGCTGGTGGTGCAGACTGCAGGCTTAGGAGTGCCACCTCAAGTGCACATGGAGCCTGCCCCATCCAGGCCATGGAGCCAGGACCCTGCCTGCTCAGGCATGCCCTTCCTTCCTGCAGGCTGTCAGCACTGAGCAAGGGTCAAGGGGACCTGATACTCCTTAAGTAGGAATACTGCTGAACTGTATTCGAACCTTACTTTATTCAGAACAAACTGTGTCAAAGTAACTTACACTCCATCATTGTTTTGTCTCAGCAGGTAGAGCTAGATGTGATGTACCTCGACTTTAGATAGGCTTTAACATAGACCTATATGGTATTCTGAGAGCCAAATTGAGAATGGAAATGTGGACAAGATAAAGTTACTGAAAAGGGTGATCGGAGGTGAAATATGAACTCAGAGTAATTGACCAGTGGCTCACTGTCAAACAGGGAGGACGCATCAAATGTGGCCCTGCAAAAAGCTGTCCTGAGTGCAATTACTGTATACTACCACCAGTCATATAGAGAAGGAAGCATACTATGGACAAATCTGTGGACAACTCAAAGCTTGAGGGGTTACAAGGACTGTGCAAGAAAGGAGTAGGATTCAAAATGATCTTGATAAATTGGATAAATTATCTGAAATCAGTAAGATTAAGGTGCACAATATATGGAGGAACAATCACATGCATGTACATGCAAAATCAAAGAAGGGATCTGAATGTATCACAAACTGAAGATGAGTGAACAAGGTAACAGGAGGCAAATCTCATTTTGCAATACTGTATGCAAGGCACAGCAGCTGATATTCTGCTTAATTTAGTGCTGGCAATGCATTAGCTGGAGAAGTTCGTCTTGTTTCCAACACACACTTAGAGAAAGACGGATTATTTAGAGACAGTACAGAGGAAAGCAACAAAAGTTACAAGAAGCAGGGAAAACAGCAGCCAAGAAAAAAAACTGAAAGAAGTGGGCTTAGTTAGTCTACAAAGAACACGGAGACTGATCATCAAAGCAGTTTGCAAATACATAGAAGGTTGCAGAGAAGAGAATAATGAACAAAAGTTCTCCGCATCCAATGCATGTTGTGATTCAGAAAAATATTTATTTGCAAAATTAAGATAGATATTTGAGAAAGCTTCCTAATTATAAGGAAAATTAAAAACCTCCAGTAAGGGACATTCCTCAGAGAGACTGTTACGGTTCTGAGAAATTGTTTGCTAAACATCTTTGGGTGAGAAGACCTTAGTTTACTTGTCCTTGTCTCAGAGCAAATGCATATACTGTCTGACTTCCTGAATTGCCTTCAATAAACATTTCTGATGATAAGCAAAAGCAAACACACAACACCCCATAAAAATGCAGAAATAGTAAATAAATATATCAAAATCATTTTAGAAAATTCAACTTATATGGAAGGGGTTTATTGTAAAAATACACTCAATCACTATTGATGTAAAGCACTTAATCCACTTAATTTACTTAGATATTGTAAATATCTTGCTGCGAAGGATTATCTAAGTAAGTGATATTTAAAGAAAAATGTAAAGAGGCAAGATTAATTTTCTGTCTTTGAACAATACATCGCAGGAGAGGAAAGTCCTCCCAACATTCTTTTCAGCTCTGTCAGTTCAGGATTGTGAAGAGATAGGAGCATTTAGGGGCATACTTAACTGTGGATGCAGAATACATCTTTACAAAAAAAGTTGGAGTTCCAGGCAAGAGGGGATTTTTGACATTTCTACAAACTGAGAATTTTACACAAAAAATTGCTTGGGAAATGCTGAAATAGGAAGCTATCTCATTTCAAGAACACCTTGACCTTGCTGCTGCTCTGATAAATTGTCATGAGAATTTCCTCAGAAATAGTACCTGGGTCTTCAGGGTGTCATGCTGGGTTTCCCCAACTCGGATGCCCAGGATCCAGCACCAACAATTTGAGGCCCAGAATTTCAGGTCTGCAGTGGAGCACCTGGAAACCCGTCTCTCTCACAGTTGTCTCCCAACAGGAGTGCCAGCAGCCAAAAGGTGGCAGCGATTCAGCTCTTCAAGCCTCAGACCCTCACCTACATGGAGAGCCAGGAAAGTTTGGCTTGGGTGGCTGTCCAGGAACCATGGTGCCTGCCTCTTCAGCTCCAGAGTAAAGCTACAAGATGGATTTTCACAGGGATGGGAAAAGAAAAAAAAATCTGCTGGGTATTTACACAGGTTCTTTCAGAAACTCCTCTTGGATTTGGGGGAGAATTGCTCAACAGAAGATATTTCAAAAGAGACATTTTTTTGCATAATATTATTTGCACTTTCTGATTAGATTAATTAGAGGGTAGTAAAAGTGTGCATGAACATCCTGAGAAAAACAAATCTGATTATGAATGAGTGTCTAGCATATGCTGTACCTTTCTATTTCAAATACAAGTAAAAGTGAAGCAAACCTCTAGCACAACCCATGGTAAAGGGCAGCAGCAGAACCAATTTTAGAAGTAATTGGTTTTCAAATTAAACTTGCACAATCAGCGTATGGATTTTCCTTCCACAAGTAGAAGACATGAAGTTTGAAAAGATTCTGTCAAACACAGCTGTGCACTAAGCTGAAACTCACATGCTGTATATATTTTCATCTTGAAGGTCTATTAAAGGGAAAAAATGGTACAAGTCAAAACTTTGATGTGCTGACAGACAGTTACCTTAGACCCAGCTATGAATGTGCAAGTGAGTCTTAGCTATGCACCATTTTCTTTCAAAATAACTTCAGTGTGGAATAAAGTTTGGGAAGTTTTGCAGGAATGAGTTATTTCAGTTCTAGACTGTAGACTGGAAATAACTACTGGAACCTTCCAAGAGCCCTATCTCATTTCTCAGACCAAATTGGTAGAAAATTATCTCAAAAAAACGATGGTAAATATAAGGCTGGATCTTGAAAGCCTTACTTGCTTTTGAAGCCTTTATTTACTTAAACCTAAGCTCTTTTCAAGCTTCCCTCAGGGAATAGTAGGATTTTTGCATAAGTAAGAATTCTGGGAATTTGCCCAAACACAGGGCAGCTGGGGAGACAGGAGGAAAAGTAGCAATAACATTAAATTACACTAAATGAGGATTTCTTAATAAAGGAAGGAGAAGAGCATTTGAAAGGAAAAGTTGGAAAGATCCAGGACAGAACAAGCATTCCCACACTTGATGAGAGCTTTTCTAATCTATTGATATTTCCATACATCCAGAAAAGATACTATCATCATGAGGACACAATACTAAGGAATGGAAGAATTTTATTTATTCGCTTATCCCTCTTTCTAGAAAGTCTTCCAGCACAGCCATCCCAGGTGAACTTCCACAAGTCTCTCTAACCTTTGTGTGTGTGAATGGCTGCAGAAATAAGGAAGGTCTAGAAGAGGCTGAAAAAGCTAGGGATGCTAACAGGTAAAATAATCAGTGACAGGCAGAGTGTACTTTGATGAGAGCATAAAGAGGTGACTTGTGGCATATGTGAGAGAGAATAATGGCTGAGGGGTATAAACACTGCGTGGAGGGCAGTATCCCCCCAGGTCTGAGCAGTGGGAGTTGTTGGGAGCTTTCACCTCCCTCGGCTGCCAATGTCAGCAGATCTTGGCTGGGAAATCACCTATGTGGGAGCAAGACATAGAGTATTTCAGAAAAGTTGCCACAGGACTTGAGAAGGAGCAAGAGGTGGGGGAGAGATTTAAGACTTAAATTTATGCCAGTTTGTATTTATGTGACTGCCAGGCTTCTCCTCTTCTACAGGAACTAACTAAGGCTACAGCAAGTCAAGACCTGGGACTCAAACCAGCCGTGTTTTCTCAGCTGTGTACTGAGGGAGGACTCACAATGCTTACCTTGATGTGTACTCACTGAAAGCTCAGGGACCATCCCCTCTTCCCAGTGCTGTCTACAGGTTTGTTAACAATCTTTGTAATGCAAAACAAATTACTACAGCCACTGCATAGCTTTGGAGACTGAATGGTTAAACTGTGAATATGTTTGTTCCCTCAACACTGTAACAATAACACTGTAATATAAATATCTCCCTCAAAAAGATGTTTCCTGACAGACATTAACAGACCCTTTGCACCATCAAAGGCCCAGCTAGTGGAGGTATCTCCAACATAAATATCATAAATATCCATGTGGAAGAGGACCTCCTCCCCGGTCTGAACATGTCAAAGACAGCGTGCATTTCACTGTCCAGGACTGGGTGTAAGCAGATCTGGAAAGTATAGCTACAGAGGAGATAGGTTANAAAAGAAAAATCAAACTCCTGGGAAGAGCAAAGCAAAGTTGCCCAAAAAGCATACAAGCTGACCAGATCAGTCAGGCTTTGGTCATTTTGCACTCCACCTCTCTTTAGTTCACCGTTTTTGCTGACGTCTATTAGACACTGTCTGCACCTTTCATTTTCACTGTTCTTCAGGCCACAAATTGCTTTTCTCCCTGTCCTTCATCACAGCAACAGTATGTCCCCTCACCTCTGCTGCTGTCACACGCCGACAGTCTTGAGCTGCCAGGCCATGGCTTTCTCAGAGAATATTTGTCCCAATGCATTTATTCTGCACGTGCTTTGGGAAGTGAGAGTGCTCACGTTCACAGTCAGTCATCTGTGACCTCTTCTCCCCTGGAGCTTTTCTCCAGATTTCTTCAGGGTATAGTCCCTGCAGAGACAAAGAATTTTGTACTGAGGAATATGTCCATGAGCCTAAAAGGCCCTTGTACATTTCTCATATGAATTTGGAGGCATCACTAAGTTATACCACAGTTGCTCAGGACCTGTAGATAGAGTGCTTGATTTGGGTCAGTCTTATTCAGACTTCATTAGGATGATGTGAAACAAGAGCTCAAAACCTTCTTTAAATCTTAAAGAATTTTCCTCTCTCTCTTTCTCTGCCAATTTTATTTTTCTTCTTTACTTGGTTAGGATATAAAATACATCTTAGCATAACAGTATTAGAAGAGCTACAAAGAGTCATTATGCTGTTGCCAGGAAAAGATCCTTGTATTGATATCTGTGTTCAGAAAGTGAACCTGACAGGAATGTCAGCCCTGGTACTGATTCCTGATGCCCGGCACCTTGCAAGTGATTTACCTCACTGCCAAGCCAATACAAAATTCTCCAATAGTCGTATTTAACTCATCTTTGCATTCCATATGCGCTCACGTAAGTCACAACACATTTGACACTGAAGGAGAGGCTTGTCTGTTTCATGGGAAGCTTGTAATGTACCAAATTATTTTTTTTAAATCTTTGTGTTCACTCATTTGACTCTGTTACTGTCTGAAATTCAATTTAGTGGTAGCAAAGCTTGAAATTATATTAAGAAAATGTCAGTAGCAAAATGCATATTTGTAAATAATAAGTAAGAAAGTATTATAATTCAGAAATTATTCGATTTCTGTGATTTTTGACCTTGCTACATTCCAGAAGAATATCATGCAGCACTTAGATTATTTGCTTATCAGTCTTTTTAAAATATATTTATAGTACTTTTGCAAAAAATCTCTATACCTCCTTAAGTAAAAGGTACCCACACCAGCCAGTGTGGATATTGCAGCTTTTTTAGTCCAAATAGAAAGAACAGCTAGCAACAGTCTGTAATTTTACAGACTACTGTTATTGCAATTTATTTTTCCTATACCACTGCATGCAACTCCACACAAGCTATAGCATGCAAAGACAAAGGAAAAATTACTGTCCCTGCACCAAAGAGTTAACACAGTAAAGAGAAGCGTTTCTTGTGAAGACTGCTGGGTTCTTTTAAAATTGAGTATTGCAGTCAATTTCCAACACAGCCTTTCCACGTTCCTACCATAAACTCACCAACCATGATCTCCCTAAAAAATCACATATGGTGTCATCTTTCTTCTCATATAAAATTAATCATTCATCCCTGGTTTGGGTTTGTGTGGTGGGGTTTTGGTAGCAGGGGAGGGGGCCGCACAAGTGGCTCCTGTGAGAAGCTGATAGAAGCTTTCCCAGCTCCAAGTCAGACCTGCCTCTTGCTGAGCCCATCAGCAAAGGTGGTAGCGCCTCTGGGAGAACAGATTTAAGAAGGGGAAAAAACCTGCAGCAGGGAAAGAGATTGGAATGTGAGAGACCCTGTGCAGACAGCAAGGTCAGTGAAGAAGGAGGGGGAGGAGGGGCGCCTGAGGAGGCTGCTGGCTCTGCAGCCCGTGGTGAGACGGCAGGCTGTCCCCCTGCAGCCCATGGGGGTGAGCGGGGGAGCAGATTCCCACCTGCAGCCTGTGGAGGAGCCAACGCTGGAGTAAGGGACTACTGAGGAGTTCTCCCCCTGAGGAGGAAAGAAACGGCAATGACGATCTGTGGCGAGCTGACTCAACCCCCATCCCCTGTTCCCCTGTGTTCTCCCACCAGGGGGAGGAGGTAGAAAGAACGGGGAATGGAGCTGAGCCGGGAAGGCGGGAGGTGTGGGGGGGAGGTGTTCTGATGTTTGGTTTCCCTTCCTAATATCCTCGTGGGTTTTTTTTTTTTAATTTGATTTGTAGTCAATTAAATGGATTTTGTTTCTTCCCCAAGTTGAGCCTGTCTTTTGCCTGTGGCCGTAAGTGGGGAGTGATCCCTCCCAGTCCTTGTCTCGACCCACGAGCCTGGCTTTGGATTTTCTCCTCATCCCACCGGGGCTGGGAGGAGTGAGTGGGCAGCTTCGTGGTGCTTTGTTACCAGCTGGTCATAAACCATGACAATCCCTTTGACACTGCACAGTCAGGAACTAGTGATGGTTACTAAACTTATCAAAAGTATATTCCTAACCTTCTCAAAAAACAGTCTTTTCTGGATCTGAGAACGTTTAAAAGATGAGAATTCTCAAGTCTCTTTCCCAAAACATGAAATCAGAGATTGTAATGCATTTCATCCTGCGACATTAGAACACTATCAACCTATGGCAGAGATATTGTAACACACCATTTGAGAAGTGCTGAGGTTTTTAAAGACGAAGAAAGTTCCCAGGCAAGAGTTCCAAACAAACCCAAAGCCATATACCAGCATCCTTGATTTTGGTGGAAGAGAGACTCCAAAGCAGTTTTCAATGGCCCACTGAGTACCCGTCTACAGCTTTAAGCAGCAGATTTTTTAAAATGTCAGCCCCTGGAGTTCATACCACTTTCCATTTACATCAGAATAAGCCTACTTAGAAAAAACAGGCAAAAGTCTCCAACAAGGCGCTATTTTCAGGTAGGCTTCATTTTGCCAGATTTGAACTTCGGTACACGGTCACCATTTTACTGAAACAATATGTCAGAGGTGACACCCTTGCAGACTTCAGGATCTGCTTTTCTTCTCAGTTATGACAGAATCAATCACAAATATCTCCACTGACCTCATTGGAATGCCAAGAGTAAAGCACTGGAGGATGAGCTCTTGGCACCTGCTCACAATAGCCTTTATTAGATGCTGTGTGTGTGTAGAAGAGACCAAATTGTTCATAAGGATGGGAGCAGAACAAGTAGAATTGAACAAGTGCAGAAGCATTCTAGGTGACACACACACACACACACACACACACGCAGAGTCATTCCTCATTTTGCAAATAATTGTCACAGAGTGAGTGGGAGAAATTGCGAAAAGAAAATAATTTTCTTGAGCTTAAATATCAAATTACTGAGGGAATAAAGCGGGTGATCAGTTAACTAGAAGACACATAGACATAATAAATGCTGACAAAACTGATATAAGGTTGCTCACTTAAATTTAAAGAAAACTGGTTGTCAGGCATTGGAACAGGCTGCCCAGGAAGTGGTTGAGTCATGATCGCTGGAGGTATTCAAAAAGCATGTAGACAAGGCACTTCAGGACATGGTTTAGTGGGCATGGTTGATGGTTGGACTCGATGATCTTAAAGGTCTTTTCCAACCTAAATGATTCTATGATTCTATTATTATATTATTAATGATAGTGAAATTTAGTAATAAATATTCAAAAGTATTATTAATGTCACTCTGTAAATGACCGTAAAACAATACAGTGGTTCCATGGCTACTTTTGCCCCACAGTATCTTCTTCAGTCCTGCTTGGTTTTAAAATAAATCTGTATTTTCAATTGCCCTCTTCTATCACACCAACCTAGATGCTGGAGAGTAAAGGGGGGGGCCCATTCTTTTCTTGTAATAGAGAGGTTTTCAGGATAATTTGTACTCTCAGAGTTCTGCGGACATGTTTTGCAGTGTAATTGTGACACCCATAAAACCACCTTTTTTTTCCTCCCTTTACAGAAATGATTTGTTGAGCTACCATTGACTGAATGTTGGTAATTCTGTTAGTGATACATGGGAAGAAATATGACAGTCAGCCCTCTTTTTATTCCATTGATAACAAGAAGAAAGTATCAACAAAAAAAAATTCTAAAAACACAAAAAAAAATTAATAGCTTCAGGAAAGTAATTTTTTGAGAAGTGTAAGATTTACATGCACTTTTTAAAGCAGAGCAAGATCATTCTTTTAAACACTGGACAGGGCTCCTCTTTAAACGCAGCATTTCTGAAGCTGTGATCTCCAGAGCTGTCTAATTCAAAATCCAAGTTTCTGTGCTTCTTCTGGAACAGGTAAAATCTTCATGTGTTCTGTTGCCAGCTACATGCTCCACACACATGTCCATCACCTGTTGAACTTGAAAAGTGCACATTAACTTTCAAAACATGCTAGTACCACTGAAAGATATATTTGGAAATTACAAAAAGAAAAAACAAGCCCACACCTTTGAAACTGTACTTTGAAAATACAATCTCTTTTAAACATTACTTAAAAGAATACATTTTAACCCTGCCATCAAGAATTCAATTAGGATATTTCACAGGTAATGAGTTTTTATTTTCCAGTTCCACCATCCATAAAATAGAAACCTCTGTGTGATTACTGAAGCATTTTTAATTGGGCTTTTCCTTACAAACAAGCAGAAGTCCCATAGAGTAAGAAATTAATTTAAAAGTTTGTTGTATCCTCTAGCTTTAGAGGGAAAACATCATCATGAGGTGAGCATGGAATTACCCCTCACTTCCAGAAATTCAGACTGTGCAGTTTGTGACTAGTGAACAGGAAACATCGCTTCTACTAAACAAGCTTTCCCTATGCCACAGGATGGCTCACAGCCCTGTGGGATAGGCATGTCCACTGCACATCGGACAAAGTAAGGTAGAAAGTGCTGCAAGGCAGTGCTGTTTGCCTTGAATGAGAGAGGAAGTTGAGAAGAGAAGCCCCAACAGAAACAGCAACTCCCTGAAGGCATGTTAATCCCAAGACCTGTCAGAAACCCCTCGTACGTGATAGCCTTTCTCACAGGTGAGAGTGAGTGGTTTCTGCTGAGTTTTCCTGGTTAACTGATGCCTACTCATGGTCTCATGGGGAATAGTGTTTGAAACAGTATTATTTCTCAAAGCCGTACCACGGTTTGTCAAAGGTTACCATAATCATAGTGATAGTCTTTATCCATAGACACTAAAAGCAACAAAGACCAAGAACAAGCCATGTACCAAAGTTTGCCAGTGCATCCACTCAGCAACAGTAGATGTCTATCGAAAACAGAAACATCAAAATCTGTAAGTCTGCATCCAGAATATAATGTACACTGGGCTGTGGCTGACTCTGATCACTGCCTCTGGCACTGATCCTGACCTGGACTTGCTGCTCCTCATCCCACCTCCTTTTCAGTGAATATCCCTGCTCACATCTGCCTTGTTACAATGCTCAGCTCCCAGCTCACCTTCCCTTATGGAGCAGTTGGCCCTTGCTGCACCCTGACAGAAACAAGGTGGTTGAAACTGAGCAGATGATAAGCACTAAAATTACTTTGCACAGACTAAAAAGGACAGACATAGACAGTGACCAGTGGGGACGCAGTCTGATGTCTTACTCTGCACTTACAAACATCCTCAAAAGACAGGTCTGGGAACCTTCCTTCACCTCATGGCTGAAGGGAAGGCAGTGGATATAGTTTTTCTGGATTTTTGTAAGGCTTCTGATGTTGTCCCTCACAGCATCCTTCTAGACAAGTTGTCCAACTGTGGGATGAGCAGGAACACAGTGCTCTGGGAGAAGAACAGGCTGAAGGGCAGGGCTCAAAGGGTTGTCGTGAGTGGGGCTATATCTGGCTGGCAATGGGTCACCAGCAGTGTTCCTCAGGATTCAATTCTAGGGCCAGTTCTGTTCAATACATTTGTCAATGATCTGGAATCACCATTGTCAGTCACAAGTTGAATGCACCATTAGCAAGTTTGCTGATGATAACAAACTGGGAGGTGCTGTTGACTCTCTCAAGGGACAAGAGGCCTTGCAGAGGGGTCTAGATAGATTGGAGCACTGGGCAATCATCAATGGCATGAAATTTAACAAGAACAAATGCTGGACTCTGCACCTGGGATGGAGAAATGCCAGGCACAAGCATAAATTGGGAGAGGAGTGGGTGTGGAGCAGCCCTGCAGAAAGGGATCTGGGGTACTGGTTGACAGCAGGCTCAGTATGGGTCAGCAGCGTTCCCTGGCAGCCAAGAGGGCAAACCGCATCCTGGGGGGCATCAAACACAGGATAACCAGCTGGGCAAAACAGGGGATTATCCCACTGTACTTAGCATTGCTGCGGCCTCACCTTGAATACTGTGTGCAGACCTGGGCCCCAGAATTTAAGAAGGATGTGAAGGTCCTTGAATGCCTCCAGAGGGCAACAAAGCTGGTGAAAGGGCTGGAAGGCATGTCTTGTGAGGAGTGGCTGAGGACTTTGGGTTTGTCTAGTTTGGAGAGTAGGAGGCTGAGGGGCAACCCCATTGCTCTCTACAGCCTCCTGCGGAGGGAAAGTGGAGAGGGAGGTGCTGATGCCTTCTCCCTGGGATCCAGTGACAGGACACCTGGGAATGGCTCAAAGCTGTGCCAGGGGAGGTTTAGACTGGACATTAGGAAACATTTCCTTACCAAGAGGGTGGTCAAACACTGGAACAGGCTTCCTAGAGAGGTGGTTGATGCCCCAAGCCTGTCAGTGCTTAAGAGGCAGTTGGAGCATGCCCTCAGTAACATGCTTTAACTTTTGGTCAACCCTGAAGTGGTTCAGGCAGTTGGACTAGATGATCGTTGTAGGTCACTTCCAACTGGAATTATTCTATTTCTATTTCTAAAATTAGTAGACTGACTACACACTAAAAATTGCAGATTCAACATTGGTTTTATGGGCCATCATAATGGTCAAGCATTGGTTTTATGAGTCATCAAAATCTTCCTCAGATACCACGTATTGTTAACTTCTTTGTGTCCAAGAAGCAAAAATTACTGATCCATGTCTCAGCCCTAGGAGCTAAATGACCTCCTTGGCTGTCCCTACACTAACACCTCCAATAAGTCACTTCTACAGACATCTTTTCTCCAAATTTTCTATTTTTTTAATACAAATTAAACTCAAGGCATGTTCTGAACCTATAGGTAGCTTAGCAGATAGATATTTCTGAATATTTTTTTTAAGTCTGTGTGTATGTGTGTGTGTGTATATATTCTCTATCTTTTATTTTTGTATGTATGTGTGCATGTTGCTAGGGATTGTGTGCCTAAAAGATTATCTTTTTTTTCTAGCTACATCAGTTGGTCTAAGAGGTACTACCTCTTGCCCTACAAACACTAGCTTGCCTGATGTCTAACTGCCTTTATTGCTTCTAACAAATTTCTGTTAGAAGATAATGAAGGAGGATTTCACACATAATTTCCAGACAGAAAAGAAAGAGTCCAGACTAATTAAGGGATTAGCTCTTGATTCAGAAAAGAAACTTAGCTCTAAACTGTTATAATACTGGTTAGAAGTTATATGTATGGAAGAGTGGTCTCCCTTCTCAACCTCCAGTTGAAACACCCCATACAGATCATGGCATCCCCTTAAGTGTTACTAAATACTGCATAGGCATGAAAGTGTTTCTTCTTCAATAAGGTTATAAATTAAATTCTTCAGTTGCTAAAGTAAACTGCAATACACACACAGTTTATGCCATGATTATGTAGAAAGCCCTGAAAATGCTGTCTTTAATTGTTTTTTAAAGACTTGATGTTATTCTGAGATAGTTTAATCTTTGCAGGAACAACTGGAAGAGTGAAGGACTATGGAGATGTCTTCTCCTATAGTTCATGCTAAGGTGCCCAACTGTCGTTGCAACAAGTTCACAGTAGTGTTAAATTCAATCAGTCAGAAGGTCTGATGTCAAAAAACAGTATAAAGTCAAAGCTAAAACTGAGCTTACTTTCTTTGATCTCCCTTCTAGAGACAATACTAAAAGGTGTGATAAACATGACACAGAGTCATATTAAGTATAGCTTGCTTCCATCTGCATCACTAAGAACCAGGCAGGTTATAAACCTGTTAGGGGACTACGGTGACCTGATAATATACATAAATCTGTAGGGACACTCAGTGAAAAAATTTCCCTGTGTGTGGATTTTTTTGCAAAATTAACTATTCCAGGACATATGAAGATGTGCTTAGTGACCTTTCTTTCTCCAAGCAGGTGATGCTCTTCATTACCAAAGTCCCCCAAATTGTATTAAGCAAATCACAGATAACTGATCACATAACATTTATGGAATAATAAGATAATGAGAATTGCAAAACAGCAATTAGAAGAGATTGTTACCCTAGCCACTATCAAGATAAACATAAGAGAATGAGACAGCATATATTGTATTTGACAAGCTCTCTATAGTAAAATCACCAGAAAAGTGGCCATCAGAGGAAATGCAGGGCAGCAGAGCAGTGTTTACCAAAAGCTGCTTGCAATGGGCAACAGTCCATCCTTCTGAACTCTTTAAGAGTTCCTATTGTAGAATTATTTGTCTCTTGTATTAAGAAACCTGTAGGAAAAATTGCTGTTTAAGGCTTCATACCTCCTAGGATTCATAAGTCTTGTATGGATGATTCTCTTGGGGTTTTTAGTCCCCAAAAGTATCTAAGTTAATGACTCTCAAGACAACTGGACTGATAGGGTCAGTAGCCATGAGAATTTCAGTAAATGTCTTATATGAATATTTAAATTACATTCCTAAAAAAACCAAACCAAAACAGGGACAAAAACAGTAAAAAAAAAACCCACCACTTAATGTATTTTCAATGTCACAGATCATGTATTAATTGCTGTGATCTGTACAATTGCTTGTTATTTTCTTAAATTGTATTTAAATTTTATTTATTGCTTTTATGCATGGTTGCCATTCTTAGGCTGATTTACCCAATCAGCCTGTTTTTGAACATGTACACTCTTAGTTTACTGATAATTAAAGCTTCTCATTATTGAAACTAAATTGCACACTTATCTACCGCTTTCCAGGAAATTAAAACAAGTCAGACAATGAACCTGTTAGATGCCTGAAAGGGATTTTCCTGGCTGTGTAGAATTTTTTTCACAGGGAAGTATTTTCTTTCCTTTAATGCCACTAGTGCATGAAGACACTGAACTAAAACATAATGATCCTTCTTTCCCTCAAGGTACCCTGTCAACAACCTACAAACTGATGAACAAGTTAGCATAACTTATCTATTGTTAATATGACCACAGTATAGTACATGATCTTAACCCTTGTAACAACTCCCCCTCTTAGAAAGTGGTGGATGAATAGTCATGCTCTCATAATTACAGGAGACGATCCATGGAGTAGCTTAGCCTGCTGCAAGGAAACCATTGTGTAGAATGCCTTTATTCCCATATCTTAGAGCTGTGTAAGTAAACGTGGCTTCCATGGAAGCTTAATGTTTATTTCACCTCCATCTGTTTCTAAATAAGGATTATCAAAAGTATGTAACTTCCTCCTTAAAAGTACCTATTCGCTATTCTTCCAGTGTGGAATGCAACACCATCAAGTGAAGGGAGGAGGAACAGGATTCAAAACAAACAAAAAGAGGTGGCTTTTGCTGCTAGAGATAGTAGCACTCTGGAAGTCCCTACAAATGTGTGCTAACATGCAAAACATGTCTTGGCGTTCAATGGAAGAGTGAGCAAGCACTTTAGAGAGCAAGCACTTTAAAGAAAGATCTTTTAAAGACTTCTAGATAGGCAAACCACATCAGATTCATGAAGTTCCCCTTAGATAAAAAAAGTATAAGGCTTGGGAGAGTACCTGGGAAAAGTACAAAGTATATTTGTCCTGTTACTATTTTTCCTGGGCATCTGCTCAGTGGCTACTGCTGTAGGATACGGCACTGGCAGGAGTTCAAGTACAGCTCTTACGTTCTAGCCCACCACCCAGTTCCCTAAGGGATTGAATAGTGCTGGGCTCAGAGCTGAGTCTCTGCACTGTATCCCTGCACTTGATCTCTCCCCACTTTGACAGTGAATGCTACAGTAAGAGTCAAAGGATAGTTTTGCAAACATGGGAGCAAATTGATTAGAAAGCTTGATGTGGACTATGCCTACATAATTTGTAAGGGTATCAGATGACAGTACCAAAATACCACTATATTGTTACCAATACAACACCTACTGCTTTTCCCCTACTAAAAAGCTTTTTGCATTCATTCTTAGTAAACTCATGTTGGCTGTTTCCTTGGTTTCTTCCAGATTCAGATATTTTCTTTGATCATTTTCTACAGACTTTTTCCCTGGGAACTGAAGATAATGGCAGCTGATTTTCAGTTCTTCCTTTATTTTCATTTTTAAAGATAGATAGAGAATACATTTATTCTTGTTCATTCTTCCATTGTCTCACTAAACCTTCACTGGTCCTCAGAGATAATTACTGCTTGCTCTGGCACATCTTCAAGGAGGACAAAAGTCTGTAGTTTCATATCAAGCTGATTTGAGAACACCTTACTTATCTAGGCACTAATCCATTCTTTCCCTGTTACACACTGAGGTCTTATCCCTTGAAGATTATGCTAACTATCGGATTGTGTTTGATGTCTTTGCTAAAGATCACTATCAAAAAATACTAACTTTGGTCTTCTCAACTTCATGTGCCAATAATTTTTCTTCGCGTTTTAGCAGTCAGCCAACTGTTCCCTTGTTCTTCACTTTACTGCTAACACACTAATAAAATTACTCCATGGAACCCTGGTAGTTTAGTGGTTGTTTTGAATTTTGTTTTTCTTAATCAATCTTATGCTGTGCTTCCATCCTCACACTTACTCATTTGACCTAGTTTACAGTTCCTGTTCATTTTCCTCCTGGTCCTGAAGTCAATGAATTTGTATCTTCAAAACATCTTTTATATTTCCTCCGCATTGGGGCACTTTTCACTTGTGCATTTTTGAATGAAAGCAGATATGCCATCTGTGCTGGTTTTGGCTGGGATAGAGTTAATTTTCTTCATAGTAGTTAGTATGGGGCTATGTTTTGGATTTGTGCTGGAAACAGTGTTGATAACACAGGGATGTTTTTGTTACTGCTGAGCAGTGCTCACATAGAGTCCAGGCCTTTTCTGCTTCTCAACCCACCCCACCAGCGAGCAGGCTGGGGGTGCACAAGAATTTGGGAGGGGACACAGCCAGGACAGCTGACCCCAACTGATCAAAGGGATATTCCAGACCATATCACAACATTCTTAACAATATAAAGCTGGGGGAAGGAGAAGGAAGGGGGGGACGTTCAGAGTGATGGCATTTGTCTTCCCAAGTAACCATTACGTGTGATGGAGCCCTGCTTTCCTGGAGATGGCTGAACACCTGCCTGCCGATGGCAAGTGCTGAATGAATTCCTTGGTTTGCCTTGCTTGCGTGTGTGGCTTTTGCTTTACCGATTCAACTGTCTTTATCTCAGCCCACAAGTTGTCTTGCTTTTACCCTTCTGATTCTCTCCCCCATCCCAGTGTGAGAGAGGTGAGCGAGTCGCTGTGTAGTGCTTAGTTGCCATCTGGGGTGAAACCACAACAGGCCACTATGAATTCAGCATTGTCTGTGTGTGTGAGTCATATTGTAAGCATGACCACAAGATAGCAAGGCACAGAAAATCTAAGGACTTCCCCATCCCATATCTGGACCTCTGCAGGGCTTATGTTGGAGCTAAGCATCAACGTGCTCAGGCAGATGTGCTGGCAAAAAGCACATCACAAAGTCGCAGATGCCTGGGAGCTTTCATATCACAGGAAGGTGCAGTAATATGCTTGGACGTTTCCAGTAGTTGGTGGGTACTTACCAGAAGTCTTGTGCATCCCTGTAGCCTATATAGGTGACTCAAGTCTTTCTGTCGGTCTGACACATGGTCCCAAGTAACAATAACCACTCACTGCCTGTGCTGATTTTCAAGTGGAAATTTTTTTTCACTGACAAACAGGGTCAAATAGTTGAGAGAACTCAATAATTCATAAATATTCTTTATCTTGAAAACTTATTTTTCATCCACCTGAAAGACAAAAACTTCACCCACAATCATTCACAATAAATACTGTCACTGTGTTACAAGAAAAAGGTTAAAGTACTTGGCAAAACTGTCTTACTGGTATAGTATTTCTATACTAGAAAGGAAAGGAAGTAGAACCTTAGACCGTCTGGGGTGAACCTTCCTTAAATTAGCACTGCACAGCAAGAAAAGACATTAACTCTACAGTACAAAAATGACTGCATCATTCATCATAGATCACCAAGGCTTGTAGTTTTCAAGGTTTCCATACTAAAAATACAACAATTTAATTAGGATTATAAACTGTGCAATGCTTTACTGCCACCTATTTAATATAAAAATGTCTAGATTCTGGTATGATAAATATCCATTCCTCATCTAATATCCAAAGGCATCCATCGTTGATCATCTGTCTCTGTGCAAACTGTGATAGAATTTATAATATAAACCATTATTATTGGGATGATTAAGTACAAGGAACTGAATCCTGCTCTCTGTGCAGTGGTGTAAATGCAGACTAACACCATTAGCTTGCATGGCAATACCCTACATTTACACTGGGAGACAACATGTTTTCAGTTATAGACCTGCTAGTAACAGAAATTAAGGATGCTGCATATGCATATTCTTCTCCCTCACAACATTCCTAAATGGCATATATGTGAAATATAGAATCATCAAATCACAGAATGGTTTGAGTTGGAAAGGACCTTCAAAGATCACCTAGTCCAACCCCCCTGCCATGAGCAGGAACATCTTCAAATAGATGAGGTTGCTCAAAACCCCGACCAACCTGACCTCAAAAGTTTCCAGGGATGGGGCACCTACCACCTCTCTGGGCAACCTGTTCCTGTGTTTCACCACACTCACTGTAAAAAACTCCTTCCTCATATCTAGTCTGAGTCTACACTCTTTCAGTTTAAAATCATTACCCCTTGTCCTATCACTACAGGCCCTACTAACAAGTCTGTCTCCATTGTTCTCATAAGCCCCTTTTAAGTGTTGAAAGGCTGCAGTAACGTCTCCCCAGAGCCTGCTCTTCTCCAGGCTAAACAACCCCAGCTCTCTCAGCCTGTCTTCATAGGAGAGGTGCTCCAGCCCTCTGATCAGCCAACAGGTCCATGTCTTTCTTGTACTGAGGACCCCAGAGCTGAATGCAATACTTCAGGTGGAGTATCACGAGAGCAGACTAGAGGGGGAGAATCACCTCCCTTGACCTGCTGGCCATGGTTCTTTTGATGCTGCCCAGGATAAGGTTGGCTTTCTGGGATATAAGCGCACATTGCTGGCTCATGTCCAGCTTTTCATCCACCAGTACCCCCAAGTCCTTCTCCACAGGGCTGCTCTGAATCCCCTCATCCCCCAGCCTGTATTGAAACCAGGGGTTGCCCCAAACCAGGTGCAGGACCTTACACTTGGCCTTGTTGAGCCTCATGAGGTTCACATGGGCCCACTTCTTGAGCTTGTCCAGGTCCCTCTGGATGGCATTCCTTCCCTCAGGCATGTCAGCCGCACCACTCAGCTTGGTGTCATCTGCAAACTTGCTGAGGGTGCACTTGTCTGTGTCGCTGACAGAAGATATGTCTCCTTAAAGTTCCTCTGCAAAAGGGAATCCCTTCTGGTCATCTCATGCCAGTTCAGACAACTAGACAGCTCTCTTCCATATCCTGTGTTTTGGCCTTAGAAAGGAAAGCTTTTAGTCAGAGCAGTGAGTCCATGCCTATTGCTACATTAATATTAATTTATGAGCAGCCGGATCTCTTCAATTTTGCTTTGAGTATAGTTTTCTTTAAATTTAAGTGAGCAACCTTATATCAGTTTTGTCAAGATTTATTACGTCTATGTGTCTTGTAGTTAACTGATTGTCCTGGTTTCAGCTGGGATAGAGTTAACCCAAAGTGGCCAACAGAGTATTCCATACCATATGACATTTTAGGAACTGGGGGGGGCATCGCCGCTCGGGGAGTTCCAGGTGCGTCATTTAGCGGGTGGTGAGCAATTGCATTGTGCA
>VYZV01005514.1:12220-22233 GCA_013401275.1 Pandion haliaetus | reverse complement strand
TCATGATTCTACTCCTGGTTCAAATCATGTTGCCATGGAAGCAGATGTTGGACTGATGAAAATAGGTCAACTGTTCAAAAAAAAAAAATTCACCATTTTAATACTTCAAAATTATTACTAAATGCTATTATTTTAATGTTTACCATTATTTATTATGAAATGCTTACTATTTTATTCTATTTAATTAGCATTTACTTTCCTGATACAATACGTATTCCCACCAAAAGTGTAGACAGCAGTAGAGTTACTGTTATTAATAAAAAAAAAAATATTTTGCATAAATCTGTAGGGGCTGGGTACAGAATGCTTACAAGAATATCACACACAGTTCTTCATTACTTCTGTACTGAGTGATGTCAACTGTTGCCATATAAACATGCTTCCATTTGAAGAGTGTTAGCATTATTATTAAAAAGCACTAACTTTTTTTTTAAAAAAATGGCATTGCTAATACCTATTCTTTGGTACGAACAGTGCTGCTTCTATTTCGCTTTGCATCGAACAGATATATAAATATTCAACTGGAGTCTCAATTACTTAAACCTGATAAAAATATTTAATGACAGCTAAGATTTAAGTAGGTTACCACATCAACTGAACAAGTGAAAGCATACATAGCCTAGTAAAAAGAAATTTCTTATGTTCCTTAACATTTTCACACTGCCTGCCAAGTTGCTTAAAATAGCATAAACGTACCACAAAACTCTCATCTTCACCTGCACCAAACACCAGAAAGTAAAATAACTTACCTGTATTGTGTTTCTGAATCTCTACTAGGTGATCTAAAATGCTTTTCTATCAATACCCTGACACATCCGACATAATTTTTTCCTACCTTGACACTGATATACTTCAGATGCACCAAGTTTGTCCTAGAGGTTTAATGTGATATATTCTGATCCTGAATTTTTCCTTACAATTGAAATGCACAGTTTCATCAGTAATAAATATAGTAAAGGTGCATGGGAATATTGCCATTACAGGAGATTTGTGCTCCTCTCGTAGTTTAGGGATCTTCCTGTTAGATGAAGTAATACTTACAGGAGAAAGACTCAGTGGTGCAGAAGTCCCACAGATTTAATCCAGCACAAACCTACAGCACTACTGTGTGTCTTCCACACAGTTACTTCTGCCCTGCTCCCTTCCACCAGTGAACTGGGTGAGACAGCTTCCGCCAGATCAGTTCCCTCATCTGATTCATCATGCACCAGATAAAAGAAAGTTCCAGTGTAACAAATAAGATGGGAATAAATACCCAGGAAGCAAAGGCAAAAATAGGCCTGTCTCTTTCAGCTGCCATAAATCCATACTGCTGCTGTTCATAGTTCCACAGCATCTAGTAATCCTCCCTTCTTTCTACCTTTTGTAATCAATGTTTCAACCTGAAATATGTACAACATAACTACTGACTAAAAAATAATTTTTGTAACTGAGAATATGTTCAACTGTCAACACAATGGAAACTGTCTTCAACAGAAGTGAAAATGTTGTGTTCATTTTCACACAGTTTTTAAAATAAAATTTATACATAAAATATATTTCACTTTGCAGAACTCTTTTGGACTCCAGAAACTTCCTAACTTGTATTACAAAACTTCTTGGAAGACTGTACAACCTGAGCTATTCTCTGATTCTTAAAAAAAAAAACAAAAACAAAACAAAAAAAAAACCCCACAAAAAGAACAACAACCCCACACCCATGACTTTATTAAATATTGTTTAACAATGTACAGAAAGACTGTCCCTGAGGATACTGCAAACGTTTTAAATTTCACATTGAACAGCTTTGGAATTGTTTATAACCAACAACATTCCAAAAATCCCATGGCTTGTTATGCTGCAGGAAAGTACTATAAGACTCATGTGTTGGTTTTGTGTCTTTGTGTTTTCTCAGACAATAAATAGTTTGTAACAACACAAACACAGCCAAAAAAAAAAAAAATTCAGACCAGCATACTTAAAAGTATCAAGCATACCAGATACTTGTGATTAAAACTATTTTTTAAATATACCTTTTCTGACAAGTACATCATGGGTTGCTTTTGGTTTTTTTACTAACAAGAACAGTAAGAGAAAACTTGACTTTTCTTCAACCAAATGGTTTCCTTTCCTCTCTGGTTCCTCCACCACTAGCCTCCATCAGTCCCTTCATACAATGTTAACTATAGATCGGTGGTCTTCATCAAAGTTGCTTCTCGGTATAAAACAACATTTTTGCCTTTCCTCCCATCAGTACTAATTTACCTTTTCTCTTCGAACTTCCTCCCCTTTGTTTTCTTAATCTCCCTTTCCACAATATTTATAGATACTTTGAGATACACTGTTAAAAAGGAATTCCAAGAGCTACCCAATTACCATGCTCCACCTCCCATCACCTAAAGGATTGCATATAAGCAGAATTTAAATTTAGAGATGTCCTGGTTTCAGCTGGGATAGAGTTAATTGTCTTCCTAGTAGCTGGTATAGTGCTATGTTTTTGAGCTAGATATGAGAAGAATGTCGATAACACACTGATGTTTTCAGTTGTTGTTAAGTAATGTTTAGTCTAAAGTCAAGGATTTTTCAGCTTCTCATGCCCAGCCAGCAAGAAGGCTGGAGGGGCACAAGAAGCTGGGAGAGAACACAGTCAGGGCAGCTGACGCCAACTGGCCAAAGGGATATTCCATACCATGTGACATATATAAACTGGGGGAGTGGGGGACATGGGGGGATTGCCGCTCGGGGACTAACAAGGCATCAGTCGGCAGGTGGTGAGCAATTGTGTTGTGCATCACTTGTATATTCCGATCCTTTTATTATTACTGTTGTCATTTTATTAGTGTTGTCATTATCATTATTAGTTTCTTCTTTTCTGTTCTATTAAACCGTTCTTATCTCAACCCACGAGTTTTAGTTCTTTTCCCGATTTTCTCCCCCACCCCACTGCAGGGGGGCGAAAAGTGAGTGAGCAGCTTCGTGGTGCTTAGTTGCTGGCTGGGGTTAAACCACGACAAGAGAAAAATACTGGTATCCTCCTATGGCCTACCAAGAAACAGAGGCCTGCCTAGAAACCACATAGCCAGCTTCATATTAAAACAGGTAAGACGGGAATAAATACCTAGGAAGCAAAGGCAAAAATCGCCCCATCTCTTTAAGCTGCCATAAATCCATACTGCTTACATTTAGTCATACAGTTTTTGTAATATGACCTCTCTGGATATGTTGTCCAGTAATGAACTATAGCATTACATTTAAATTGCCAAATTAGTTTTATATTAAAATACCTCACTGAGGTTAATGCAAATGTTCACACACACATAATAGAATACATCAGGCTGTCTGTAGACATGAACTTCAGTAAACCAGTTGACATGATTCATATTTAGAGTTAACTCTGCAAACCTTGAGGCTTGGAAAACAAAACTCAAAGCAAGCTTGTAATTCATTGCATAACGCTTAACACCTGTAAAAACAACAACAAAGAATTATGTGCTCATGCTGCACCCCTGTAAGGCAATGCAGTTTAACAACTACACATAGACAACCCAGACTTTTTGCCACAAGAAAAGTAATCCAGTTCCTAAAACTAAAATAGCATAATGATGAAAGTCAAGGCAATGCAATACAAGAAAGCTCCAAAAGAAAGATATATAAGGACAAATTCCTACAATCTCAGTTACTACATAAAATGCCCATCAACATCCCTCCTTGTCTGAAAAGGAACGACACTCATGTTTACTACACAGAATTAGGAAAAGATGAAACCCAAATGTTGTTATAATCACTAGTACTTGTAGTCATCATACATACTTGTTTCAGATAAGCCTTACAGGAAACATCCAAAAAGATTATGTAGGAGGTCTTTATAAGACATGCTGGAGTCACAAACCAAGTAGAGAAATAACCAGTTCACAAAAATGTGGTTATTTTGCTTCTTTAAGTAGCACTATTAAATTCTTGAAATACATGAAGCAACAAATACATGGTATCTTGGGAATGTATGTAGAAGTACGGGAACAACATTCACAGTATGTGAAAAAACAGAAAAGAAAGAAATCAAAAAGCAAGACTTTGAAACACTTTGAGAAATCTACATTTCCTTTTAATAGTTGGGGGTGAAGGGGGGAGTCTACTTCCTGGTATAATTTCCACTGTTGTTCATGTTATTTGCTACTAAAACACATGCACTGTTTGAAGGCAGACTTACCTCTACCAATGCCACAGTCAAAATAAGGTCCGTTTTTGAATCTGGGAAAAGGGCATTCACTTGTGGAGACATTCCAATCAGTATGCAGTTAGTAACAACTGATATTACACTCATAGTTTCAAAAGCCAACTGAAATAAAACACAAATATATAGTTACAACCATTATCTCTAATTTACCAGTCCCCAGATTGCTCTGGACAATACCTCTCTCTTTGTTAAATCCCCAGAGGACCCATTATTTTAACTTTTTATTTTCCTTCGTCTTTTGAATTCTGTGGCATAAGACCTGTTTGGCAAGCAGTCCAGACTTCATCAGCTTTAAGAACAGGCAAGGACAAGACCACAAGGTGTGAAATACCACAGAGACCACCTGGCAACCCTGAATTTTTCTCTAATTTGATTTCTCTATGTACATGTATGTGTGTTTGCTGTGAAGAAGTTAAGCAGTATTCTTCCACAATTCCATAGTACTGTAAAGACCTTGAGAAGTTATTTAGAGATCACCAACATTCTAGATGTAGGTAATGCCAGATTACCTCCTGAAAAACTTGGAATAATCCTAAAGGAAAAAAAGTAGACGGGAAAGCAGCCTTATCCCTGCTTTCTTCAAGACTCATAACCTGAACACATAAAAGAGTATGTGCTCATCTACAGTTGTACTCCCGAACATAAATTTCTTTCCGGACAAAGGAAAAAATGCAAAATTCCTAGAGGAATTAATAGTCTGAACACTCTGGTTTTGGAGGGTTTTGTCTGAATGTTAAGTAACAGGAAAACGTAAGGATGGTTCAGAATGCCTTTTTTAAAATCACACTAAATACAAGCCGAAGTTTGCTGAAAGAAAGATTTACATTTACACGCATGCAGTTGCACAAGTCTAAGAAGCTCTTGCCTACAGAGCTCCCACAAAATATCTTAAAATATTACTACAGCGTGACAATTACTTTTGCAATATAAAGTTTACTTATCCCAAAGTCCTCTCTGGAATGAGAAAGACTGATGTTGAATTGTAGCAATTGTCACAGAATTAGCAGAAGTAACTTTCTCCCTGACAAGCCGGTGACTCAGCTCACCTGATAATGTAACTCCAGTATTCCTTTAACAGAAATCTTTCAGCCAATATTCTAACTTCCAACATGAAACAGAACTACATTTTTGAGTCACTATTTTGAATTCACAAAGCAAACGCATTTCTACTATTAGTTAAAAACATACACTATAAAAACAAACATGACTGCACCATTAGTGTTATAGTTTTTCAGCCTACTCCCTAGATTGAAACAAACTATTCTAGCAAAACCAAATGCTATTAATGTACCTGCAGCTATGCTTAGGACTCATGACCACAGCTTCATTTACCTGGTGGTCACAGCACTGGTCAATGCAGCTGTGCCATCAAGACGTTGGCAACATAGATGTGGACTGAGAAAATGCATCAAATGTTAAAATGCAATGAGATTGTAATTTACACATTTTAATGACCTAATAATAAAAGACTTCTCCTGTAAGTCCATTTCATTAATACCTATGTACATATCTAACAAACATTGCTCAGAATACTTGGTTTGCATGTTTTTACAGGATGTTCCATTTGAGGTTTCCCGATTTCATTTCTCATCTCCCATTTGCTACCAACATTTACAATTCCTCCAAACTGAACAATCCACTAGTTTATTGTGCCCTTTGCCTCCATTAGATATCATTAGAAAAGTTGTTAAATAAAACTAGAATATGGGTCATACCCTAGAAATTTCCTCCAACCTACCTCACACTTCTTAATCAGGCCACTGCTGTTACAGAATGCTAAAGTCTCTAGATGCGACTTAATAGCCTTCCTTCTTTTCAGAAAACCCTCTGATTTTGGACGAGTTTTACAGGGGTTATTTTTAGTCAGAATCTGTTCACTGATGCAGCGTATTCAGTACGCTCCAAACTAGCTGGTGCTAGCATGATTGCATGGGCAAACAACTGAGGACAGAAAATCCTTAACCCGGTACTACCAGCATGAAATTGTTTGGATAGACTACAATGTTCAGGCTGTGCAGAAAGGTCCAGCTCCTGCTCACAGATCCAGGTTATTTTAAAATTAGTCAGCTTGAGTACCAGTAATCTGTTGTGGAAGATGACAAAGATGAGCTACGGACCACATGTAAGCACGCAGACCACACCTGAATGAGACTCAAAAAGCACATGGCAATAATGGGATGAGATTGTGAGGCTACAATAGCACAGGAACATATATAAATTATAGGGGCTGTTAATATGTTTTAGAGGGCTTTCAGAACTTTGTTTGGCTGCTTAAACGTAGTCGTTCATGATAAAGCAGAACTCATAGCTCGCTTAAGGTTTTTGCTTAATGCTGACCTATTCTCTGATTGGAGGAATAAGAAGATTTGGAAAGCCTCAGAGCCAGTTTGAGCCAGGAAAAGGAGACATAGAAACAACTAGCCTAGCCTAAAAAACAGGAAGGAGAAAGAACCTGCCTAGAGGAGAGAAAAAGGACCGAATGAGAGAGAAGATGACCCCAGACCCGAATATTACTACTGGACCAGACTATGGTGTGAGGGGCAGGAACTTAAGATTGTAAGGGTGTAATTGCCCAGGGATTTTAGTGTTCGGGGCCTCTCTGCACAGGCACCCAGCTTCAGCTGTCTAAATCTGTGCACCATAGAGTAAGTTACGCTTTTTATTTTGAAGGCCTTGATTAGAGATTCTGCTTTGGAGAACCTAGGGTCAGGCCTGAGGGAAAAAGCAGCGCCCGAGGGTGAGTGCACGTGTGTGAGGAGTCAAAAGGGGCACCTGCTGGCTCACTGAAGCTGCCCACTGCGAAGGGACTCCAGTCCTAACAGGTAAAGTCTTGTGTGGTGTGCATGCGACTCCTTGACTGGTGTGTGAATGCTCAGGCAGCAGCTTCTCCCTTAACAAATCACAAGGGCACACAGCCAAGCATGTCCTGGGAATCCAAGAACTTACCTATCATTCTTCAATTTTTTTTAAACCCTTGCTGAGCTCCACACTTCTGAGATTGCATCAGATACTACCATTTCTAAAATACGTTGGCTGTAAAGAGTACCAGGCAGTATCTGGCAGCTTTGCTTTATTGCAGTTGCAAAAGGACTACAATACATACATATAAAAGAACTATAGGAAGGATTTGTTTTCTTTTCAAAGGCAACTGAAAGATGCAGTCAAAAACTCCACAAAAAAATCACTTGGATATACAGTTGGATAGACACTAAGGCTTTGAAGTGAACAAAGTACCTACTAAACTTCAAAGTGGCTGGTGGGTCAAACACACAGCTTAAATACTTTTCTTGAAAGCTCTTTTAAAACAAATGAATACAAAAAGGTGCAAAAATTACCTGCCAAACACCAATGTTTGCTGTGGGTTCTGCAAATGGACGCTTGTAAACTCTACACATCTTTAAGGCATCAGAATATATCTCGGTGATGTTGTTCAACACTGCAAAGACAGCTGCCAATGGATAAACACATGAGAAAAGACTCACATAGCCAAACTGTAAGAACAACTCCAGGTAATCATCAAAAGTACCCTGAAAGAGCAAAAATAAGAACAACTTTAACCCACAAAAAAGTACATGAAGAAACACAGAATTAACAATACAGTTGTAACCAAGCTTCCTCATCCCGCATCAGTTGTTTTGGAATGGCTAGTGATAGAAAACAACAACAAAAAAACCCCTCCAGCTAGTTAATTTGGAATTATTTAATTAGCCAAAACTTCTTAATAAGGGGAGGCCAAGGTTTTTCCTTTTGCGCAATGCATTTTCTGCAAGTCACACTTCTTATCCTTATTACATGAAGTAATTGTATAAACACATTCATCCCATTTAAGTTCCTGACTATCTCAGTGAAACAATTACAGAAGGAACAGTGGGGGACAAGAAAACACCACCCTGCATTTTAACTGGCAGAACATTCTCCTAAGAGCATTGTGACAAGAAAAGTCCTCGTATTTCAGACTGTCCATGAATGACCTAACCAGAAAGGTAGGTTGGTAAATAGGCAACTCTTTTCTGGTATTTCTGCTTGCTTATTTCATAACAGGTAAGTCAGAATTAGTGGCCCACTTGAAGGCTGAAATGACAAAATGCAGCACTGACACTTAAAAGGAACAATTAATGCAAACAAAAAGCCCTATTTTGGCAAATCCACAACGAATCTATCACCTGATCTTTAAACCAAGAATGTGGGTACTTAAACGCTGATTAAGTATTCACATGTAGGTTATCACAGATATTTGCATATTAGTTTTGTAGTATTAATAATAGTCTTCTATGATTGCAGCAATTATTTATGAAAGTGAAGAACCAAACCAACCATTTTTGAAGAAAAACTGTCCACTAAACAAAGGATGGTGAAATACCACCAAGTTAAACTCAGATCTATCTATCTTGTATTCACCCAAACCCACACATTCTGCTCTCTCCCAATAAAGACTTGACAGTAACTGAGATTATTACAGGAACCACATAAAATTGGTTTTGGCTCCATGCATCAGACACGTGATTCTCTAATCTTTTTTTTGCTGATTATAGCTGTTAAGCTGACTGCCCTCTCCAGCACCTAGTGCTTTTTTTTCTAGCCAACAGGGACACAGGCAGTGGAAGCCTTCAAGCTCAGAAATCAACGTGGGGTGGTCATTAGCTGCATTTTTCACTTGAGCTCATTATAAAGTTGCACAATATAGCTGGGTCTGACAAACTGATCTCCAGGCCAGACCATGAGGAGCTACCCAACTTTTAAAACCACTGAGATTTTTCCATAGAAACGTTTTGTACGAACTCTGAATTTTAGTAAGGTCTTCGTTAGGGACATTAGTGCAGGATCACCCACTGGAGTGGCAGTCACACACTTGTCCCTGCTATCACTTTCTCAGACAACTGTTGCAGACAGGGAGCAATGCTTCCCTTTGTGCTGCTGCTTCTGGTAACTGCGTAGTATTACCACTGCTTCCTCACATCTTTCTTCTCATTTCCTAGCCCAGTACCTATTGACTTTTAGAACAGCAGAGTATGGAAAGAAAAGGAGTATTTATTTTTCTCCTACTCAATTTATGACACTTTGTGCAGGAAAACAGGAGTCTGATACAATGTTAAAGAGATTTCAAAGTCTGCCGTTGTCAGCCACCAGGGCAGCACATAAACTATGGCAGTAAGGAAACAGAATCAACAAAGAAATTCAGGGAGAAAATGAACTAGAGGAGAAAAGTAGAAATTAAAAAAAAAAAAAATTAACAATTATTGCAGGATGTTTTTACACCTTAAACTGGCTTAAGGGCTGGAGATTTGAAAAGTGAGAAAGAAAGAAGACAAACAAAAAAGAGAATTAAAAGAGTGACTGAAGGAAGGAAAGCAAAAGAGAAGAGCCTCAAATGCAGAATTCTGTCAAGACTCCTGCTAAACTCCTCAGTTACTAAACATAGTCAAATGCTTCCCCCTTGTGACAGATTTAATTTTAGAAAAACTCTTCCCTGCTGACAGCTCACTGCTTGCAAACAAATCAGTGGTCTAATATCGTGTATTCACCAACACAGTACAATTAAAATCTTTAGATTGAAAATAAAATTAAGGCTTTGAGTAGACAGTACCTTGAACTGAAACTGAGGCTAGCAGTGGAAACCTCCCAAGGCAAAGTCTTAACTCTGTAATTGACCGGTTGGGTCCCCATGGAAAATTATTCACAGCAGAACAGTACAACAGGTGCAGATACATTTGATCCAGCTCTGCACAAGAAGCACTGGGCAATGTGACTCAAAGACACCGCAGTGGCTTTGTATGTGCCAGCTGAGAATCAGAAGTCAGCT
>VYZV01005511.1:333-17525 GCA_013401275.1 Pandion haliaetus | reverse complement strand
AAGTGCAGATCTGTATCCCTGGAGATGAACCTGCTGAGCCATGTGAGAAGATACCTCCACCTGCCATTGAGTGTGCTCTAAATACCTGAAGTAGGGGAATGATATGCATCTGTGGCAGCTACACTCTCCTCCTCCCCCCCAAAAAAATCCCAAATCCCCTCATGTGTGATGTATAAGGCTTGATATGGCTGCCTATTTAGCATTGAAGAAGGGAGGAAAAAGTCTGATATCTTTAGCATTGCAAAAAAACTTCTCAAAGTTAGAGTCAGAAACTAGGAAACCTGAACTCCTGCTGCTATGAGGTAATGTAAAAATTTTTTTAGAACTCTGGAAGGGTTGGTTTGTGGTGAAGTGTGGGGTTTGCTAGTGACTGTAATGGGCAGGAGAGGAGAAAGAAGTGGTAGTCTTTAAAAAGAGATTTTTTGCTTTTTATTGTATGAGAAGATTGGGAAATGTAGTTTTTTTTAAAAAGCTTTTTTTTTTTAAGTGAAGTTTTAAACATGTTTTTAAAACATGTTTACTTGAGTTGGCTTTCCTCTTTTTTTTTTTAAGGGAAGAGTAAGATTTCTGGCTGCAGACTACTTTGAATGTAAGCACACATTGTTTTCTTTCTTGAGCTCTTAAAATCTGTTGTATTATTTGTTATTCTAGCATTTAGTAGTTGGACTTTTGTATAGAAATGTAAAGATGATATAACACCTGAACTTAATTTGCAGCTAGAATTTCTAAATGTTGCTTAAGAAACTGATTTAAAAACAAAAAAGGCAAACTTCTTTCAGTCTTTCTCCTCCTAACCTGATGTAGTAGTATAGCATGGACTTCAAAGCAGTATGAATTCAACTGTTAATCAGCAAAATGAGATTGTTTCCAAAGTGTTTTTTACTTCAATTGCAGGCATGTGTTCTTTTTTTTTTTAATTGGAGAACTGCAGGAACAATTAAATGATACATTTTCTTCAGTTCTTGATGTGCCTATCTTATGTAGCTATTATAAAATTTGTGTATAGGAGCAGGTTTGGGGATGTTGCTTTATAGAGCACTTGTACAGACAATGTAGAAAAAATAAGAGATAAAGTGGGTCTCTGACAACTGCTTTTTCTGCTTACAGTTTATTTAATAAAAAAATTGGTTTAAAGCCAAATCACTGCATCCTATGAAAAGTATTTTCTCCAGTCTTAGCTGATATTTAATTTAGGGTTTTTTCCCCATACCTGAGGGAGAAAGTTGCAGCTTTGATCGTTCTTGTACAATGATAATGGCTAGAACTTGTGTATTTGGGATTTGTGAAACTTTCCTGTCCCCATGTTGTGTCAGGGGCTGGAGAAGCCTCTGGTTCTCAGGCTTCACCTCTGTATAGGTGAGTACTGTGGAGACTGGCCTCACTGTAAACATCTGTGTGTATGCAAGTTTTATGGGCATTTCTACTTGTGTTTTATGTATTGGTGAAGGGAAGTCCAGAGATTATCAGGGTCTCATTCGATTACAAATTGAATTGATAGCAGAGACCTTGCTGACTGCAGTGACTGTTTTCTTTGTGTACACACATTTTATATGTGTATGTGCATATATATAATTAAGCAGACAAGTATGCAGCTGTGTACACATGGGGCCAGGCATTGCTTGTGTCACCAGCAGTCTAACTATATGTGTGTAAACTCCTTTGACCTCACAGTGTTGTCAGATGTGTAAGTAGCTGCTTTCTGAGGTTTTCAGGAGTGAAGGCTTCAGGTGTTACCGTGGCAACATTCCTCCTGAAGAGGAAGAGCAACTTTAATTGAATGTGATGAGAACACCGAGATGGTGGGTGTAACATGCAAGAAGATTCACTTCAGCTGACAGTAGCTCCATCCTGTTATTCTTCAGCCTTGAAACTCTGTTTGCCGTTTTGAACAACTGACATGAAACCTGATGTGGGCTAAGGAGGAGGGGTGAGAAAGAGGTGCATTTAAAATGGCCATTTTATGTTTGGGTGTTTCTCACAGCCTACAGTTCCTCACAGGTTCCTACCGATATTCAGTGTCTAAACCTTTTGCTTGTAAGAAAATACTGCTTACGGTTTGTAGGTGCACCGGCAGCCTGAGTGAATGCTTCCACTGCTCTGTCGGCGAGGTTCGTGTGCCGGCTCTGCTTGTGCGGCTGAGGCAGCAGCGCCTCACAGACCCTCACACCTGAGCGGCCGTTAGGCGGGGCAGCCGGCCCCAGCCAGCCAATGGCGCGTTCCGTTCTCTGTGAGGTCACGTCCAGCTGTTAAAAGGGCGGGAAGGAGCTGGTGCCAGTTGAGGTGGCTGTGGGGGTGTCCTGGCGGTTGGCGAGTTCCCGTGCTTCGCTCGGTGGGGTTTAGTTTGTTTCTTTCGTTCTCCTCCCTTTACCTGATAAAACATCTTTATCTCAACCTACGAGTTCTCTCACTGTTACTTTTAACGTTTTGTCCCGTCCTGCGGGGGGCGGGGTGGGTGGTATGTACAAAGACAGACAAACTGCAGAGGCATTGACTAGTAGTTAATAATTGGTCTTGTTAACTAGACCCGATACCTCTATGAAATCTGGTAAGTTACTAGTTTCTGTAGTAAAACCTTCTTAGTAGGGCTTTTAATTTTTTCATCTGTGGTAGCATTAAGTGAATGTAATTTAAGTCTTAGAAATGCCAAGGCTTCAGAAATGAAATAGTAGCACATACGCCTCTGTGCAACCCGCACATGTATAAATTACCTGAAAGTATGGCAATGTAATTTAGCAATATAGTTCTGAAGCTTTCTCAAAGAACACCATAGGAGACTGTTAGAAACATGGGTTTCTAGGACAGAGTTGCAATAATTTGTGTAAGTAATATATTATCAATATTGTATATTATATATATGTGAGCTCACATCAAAATGTTTCCTCTAAGTAGTTTTCAAACCTGCAACTATCCGTATGACTAGCAAGAGATGACAAGGTAATAGCAGAAAAATCTGTATGTATATTCTTTGTCTAATACTGTATTATGTTCTGAAGGAAGTACAATCTGTTCACTATAGCATGTGTGTGTTTATAAACTTACCACAATGTTGTGGTAGAAGCACAGGACTATGCTGTAAGCAGAGTGGGTGATGGCAGTGTTTGTTCCCAGCTTGGTCTGAGAGCCCTAGAAGTGGGAAGGTCACAGGCAGCTGAAGTTGGGCTGGGTTTGTGCATGACTACTTTGCTTTGAAAGTGAAAAAATATTTGACTGCTTTTACGTTGTACTGCATGCTGGTTTATCGTCACTTACCAAAGGGTTAACTTGTGTTCTAAGCAGACTCTCAATGCACAGTAGAAACTGTTGCCGAAAAACTTGGAATAAAGAACTTATCGATGCTAAATTGGTGTTGATAAGCAGACACTCCTTTATTAACAGCCGGGTGTGTGGGCGAGTCCTCTCATGAACCGCGCACACCTGAACATGAAAATCACACACCTTATATTGTGCTTACTAATACATATTCATTAGATTTCTGGGAAGTCATTAGCATATGCAAATGTCCTTTACTACGCATGTGCATTGAAGGTCTCTGGTGGTCTTTCATAGTCTTCCTCACTTGTCTGCTTCTTGACCTTCTCTATATGATTCTGCGCAGTTTGGTCCTTGGCAGGTAACTACAAGTTGCTTCATCTAACTCTTCTCAATTCCCATTAATTTTCATCACTATCTATATTAGTTTGCATAAAAACATATACTATGTTTTCTTTTGAAATCCAACCTTTTCAGTGATTGGTCTTCAGTTACACTATCTCAGTAACACTGTCAAGATAATCCTTGATATCTAAATCAAAATGGGAAAGGTAAGGGGTTTCCAAGAAGCAAATCTTCTTGGCTTCTTATCAGCTAAGACTTACAGTACAGTACTACACATTCTTTAAGTTCTTTAACTACTATAATTACACTATAACTTTATATTTCTAAGATTTTAAAACCATCCTAACTTTTATATAATCATATTTGATTTCTTTGTCAAAATATGTGTAACACAGTCTTGAATAGTTGATACACCTGGTTTTATCTCCAGTTATCATAAATGTTACCCTAGAGCTGCCATGTATGTTAAAAAAAATACAATAAGTTAATTCAGAATTAATATTCTTGTTGTGAACAGTGCTTTATTTTGCTCTAGTGGGCTTCTTCAGTGTGTGTATGTTCACCCTTATTCAAACAGTAACTGTGTTTATACTTTCCATTTTTCATACACAAATTATTGCTTTGCTGTAGCCAAATTTATTAGTCATATGAAAAAGAAAAGTTTTGAAAAGGACATGAAATTTGTTGAACTGATTTCTTTGTCCTGTTCTTCTAGATTGTATTGTAAGGCATTGTGTTCCAGTTACTGTATATTTTTATTCATTTGCCTTTGGCAATATTGATGCTAATGCAAAAATACTAAGTAAAAGTCAGCAGATGGGCAGCTTGATGTATTTAACCTTTGGCTTCAAGTAGTTGGGGTTTTCACCATGTTAGCTTCCTTGTATACTGTTCTTTAAAGATAAAAACCCCAACCTGTTGATGGTCCTTTCCTTCTGAGCATTTTTTTTAATAGCTTATTGAAATGCATTAGTTGAGTTGAGTGATATTAATAATAATGTTGTTAGATGATCTCAGAAGGTTGTCTTTCATCCCATTCTGGAGTCAAGGCAGTGTTTGGTTGCAGAACTTGCTGGAGTTCCAAGTGCTGCCTTCTCACAGATGTAAGGAAGCACCTGTAGCTGAAGAGCTGCTGTGCTGATCATTGCCTCAACATGTGTGTGCACTTGTCTCTAGTGTTTCTTCAGTGATCTTTCCTATTGCCTAATACTTCTCCAGGTGTCTGTGGATCCCCCCGCCCTTCTTTGCCTCCAGGCAGTGGCTTTAGACCTGCAGGGCACTGCAGCTGCAGAAGAGCTGGGAACTGGCTGGGCCAGACCTGTGTTGAGGCAAGAGTGAGAAAGCAAGTGCTTAGGTCTTATCACATCAACTTCAGGCAAACAGGGCAGAGTGAAGGTGGAGAGCTGCTCAGCTCAGGATTGGTTTTGTTTTTCTCTCTTTTATGGAAAAGGCACTGTTGGCTCTGGTCATTAGGCTTCTTTGATTGCAGCACAGATGGCTTCTTCTCCAAAGGGAGAGCAGGCAGCTGTAACAAGTGTCACTTCTGCTTCCTGCATATGGAACATCGTGTACTGAACTGTGTTGTGGGCTGGGCAGCCTGGAAAGTGTGGTACTTTTAAATACCTAGTGTTCCTTGGGCATGCCCAGGACTCTGCTATGCATAAGAGTCTTCCTGTAAGTAGATTGAGGTTTCACGCTACTGCTCTTCTGTCAAATTTCTCTGAAACCAAGATGCATCTTAGGGCATTACAGAAGCTGCTTTCAGGCACAATTTTTGCAGGATGTTTTGGAGGCTTTGCCAGTCCTTGCTCTTTTCAGGCAGAGTCAGTAGGCTGTACAGGTTAGTCTGAAATGTCAAAATTTGAGAACTTGAAGGCTGCTGGACAAACACAGGAATGCTGCCATGCACATCCATCATTGGTTTGGGGAGGATCAGTAATAGATAGCAAGAGCAGGAAAGCTTGGGTTGATGGCTGTTACATGGCACTTCTGCTGATGGAGTAGGGGAAGATTTGCAAGGACCTTCCTTTGTTGTCCATGATGTGACACACTTTGCTGTTGGGATTTGCTTCCTAATTTGGGTGCACTGAACTGTTCCTTAGAGCTGGGGCTGTGGCCTGTGTGTTCATATCCATGCCAGAATTTTCTGAGCTGTTTACTTCAGTGCTAGCGTATCTGCAGCAACACAGGTTCAGTCACTAATGCCTCAGACAAGTTGGTTTATGCCTTTCGGTTTTCTTATAATATTTGTTACTCTCTTGGCTATCTCTGCAACTTATGGTTTCTCTGTTTTCCCCACCTGCCACTGATTTGGAAATGGAGTGTCAAATGTCTGCTTTGGTTTATGACAAAAAATGTGGATTGAAATACTGTTCTCTAATGAAATAAATGGGGACTTGTATGAGGCTGTAAACAAAATGTGAAAACCAGAAGTGTATAGCTTGGATATGTGTATTGATTCACCCTTCACCCTCCCGCATTCTCACAAAAACCTAAGTATCTTTGAGATGTAACATGATTTGCCTTTAAAAAAAATTAAATAATCATTGGTTACTTTAATCGGTGGGTTGGGTTTTTTGGTTGTACTGAGAATAACATAACGTGAAAAGGAAATACCCATATGATAGTTGTCTTTGATTTTTGTTTTGCACAAACCTATTTGGATCAGTTAATTTAAATCTCGTGCAACTAGGCTAAAGTCATAATAGTCATGCTGCAAACTGTATGGCACTGCCCGCTAGGATTTGTTGTTTGGATCTCCTTTCCTGTGACAATAAGGTACTGCTCTGAAAAAGGCAGAACTAAAATACCATTGGTGCTTTTTTTCTTCACTTACATCTGTTATTTTTTTTAACACAGTTTTAGTAACATACCATTTGAAATATCAGCTTGTAGCTGCAATATGAAGTAGAGGAATACTGAAAACTAGTGTCTCTGCTTATCTGGTTTTAAGTCAGTCCGTGTTTAGTCAGGGGTATTTAGGAAGTGTTATGTGAAGGTACAGACCATTTTATTTCCTAAGTCTCTAGTAATAGGGAAACCTTTGAAGTAGATAGTCCTCCTACCTGTAGAAATGGGTGTAATGCTTCCTCCTTATCACAGATTCTTTTGGCTGCTTTTCAGGATTTTTGTATTGCTGCTTCTATGGCATTGATATTTCTTTATTTTTCAATAGTTGCTCAAGTTGGGTGGGTTTTTTTTTGTAATTATGTCATACCTAACTGCTGTTCTCTTACAGTATTTTTTCCAGCTATCTTAATTATACTATAAATATTTCTTTTCCTGAAGTGGCATACCTGCTTGAATTCTAGTCCCAACTTCCCTGTGAAGAGTATCTGCCTAAGTATGCATTTGTGTTACTGCACTTACCTTTCAGCAAGGTTCTTGTGCTTCTGTGAGCTCTCAGCCACATGGATGCTTCCTGCTTCAGATCTTGGGCTGAAGGTGTTTTATAGGTCTCATGCTATTACTGTCCTTGGTAATGCAGATCCGTCTTCCCTGATCCAAAAAGCTTAAGACTGTCTTGCTTTAAGGCACCTGTGAACTTTCTCTCTAAGGTGATTTTTGAGAAAAGGAAAAAAGAGGAGGAGAAGAAAATGTATGGGGATTATTTTTAGGAACATACCATCCCTTGAAAGAGAAGCTGTCTACCAATGCAGGAGTATGTGCATTAACCTCAGATTTAATCCACATTCATTTGCCATGTTACACATATGTGACAAGAACAACTGTATTTTTAAGCATGTCTGATTTTGTTCACTGCACAAAGAGCAGAGACAGATGGAAAAGTCCAAACTTTTATTCATTTTCATAAAAGAAAATGTATAACCCACACTCCTAAGAGATGCTTCTGAGGGCTTGTTTGCTGTTTGTGTAGATAATACACAAATTAACCAGTCATAATGCTTGAAGTGAGCAAGTACATAATATGCTCATTGCAGTGTAGGAGACCTTGGCCAGGAGGTGATCCTGTTTTCTGTTTAGCAAAGGCATACCTCTTACAGAAGGACAATAGTTTGCATATGAAATGGATTGTTGCGTGTGGAAGGGGATAAGATCTGTTCCTGTTTTATATCTCTGTTCTTTGCTTGAGTGTACAGGGCAGATATGACTGTGTATTTCACATTTAATTAGAAAACCCTAAACAGCTGCTTTATATATCATGTTTTCAGTTAATGTGATATATTATGTGTAGAGGTACTAGCAAATAAAGTGAGGAAGAACTCATGCTTTTGAAGCTCTTCTTTTTGTGGATGGGGAAAACTCAGCTAACATAAAAGCAAAAGCTTTACATCTATGATTGTGTAATTAAGAGTTCTTCAACTACAGGCTATCATCTAAACGTCTAAAATCTATAAACATTTGCTGCCAAGAGAAAGCTTTTGTTTTTTTCTTTGAATTTTGCTGATTGAAAATGCTATATGACTAGTCTCATCTCTCAATGATTCTCATGATAGCAAAATGGAGAAATATAGTAGATGCATGGTAAGGCAGAAATGGTTGAAACTGGAGACTAAATGGAAGGGATTATCCTTTTACAGGGTTTGTGTGGGTGTGGTTCTTGGTATTATGCATGTGTATGCTTTCTCACATTGCAGTTGAGAACTTGGGGCGGGGGGAGTATTTCTATGTAGTTGCCTTAATGAGTGTTTACCCCAGTGAAGATACAACAATATCACCTGAAAAAGTGTCATTGTCACATCTTTGAAGTGCAAAATATACTGTTTACAATTAATATATACATATAACTTTTTGTGAGGGAGAGAGAGGATCCTGGCAACAAATACATGTATTGATTTGAGTGGTTTTACTTTTCTTGCAGCCTTTGGGTTTGATTTGGTGTGTTTGTGACAGTGTTTGGTTGTTTATATTCATAAGCTGCTTAACTGGAAATGCATTCAGACAGCCTAAATTATCTTGAAGTCCCTGAGCATTGTGTGATGGTGGTGGTTTCTCTGAAGTTGTGACCTGTATCCTTGCTGGCTTTGCTAGTTAATGCTCACCAGGAGGCTTGTTGTCCCTTTTTCCTGATACTCCTTCTCTTCCGCAAGACATTTTGGGGAGAATATACCCCTGTAGTCAGAATCTAGACTGCAGGATACTTCTGCAACAGTTCCTTTGATTTCTGTACCTTCAGGGCAAGGGAACTTGGGTTCATCCACTTGACTAAAAGGTTTAACAAGGAAAGTTCTGTTTATTCCTTAAGGTGAGGAGTTATGTGATTGATTGCAAAGCTACAAAAAACAAATTGAGAAAACACAACCTTACGGTATGCCTGACCTTCGTTGCTGTTGTCTTGTACCTATCACTTTTGATTTCTTAGTGTCATGTGTCATGTACCAATTTCTCAGGATGATGACTCAGCTTTGCTGATTCCCAGGTCAGGATTAAGGTGAAATGGCACCAGGGATCCCTTAACTCAAAAAAATCAATTTTTATTTGCTCACAACAAGAATGGGCATGCTCATAACAGAAATTGGTATGCTCACAACAAAAATTGTCATGAAACCGTGCCAGTAAACTGTATAACACATGCTAACCATATGTGGTGGGTTGACCCTGGCTGGACACCAGGTGCCCACCAAAGCTATTCTATCACTCCCCCCGCTCAGCTGGACAAAGGGCTCCTGGGTTGAGTTAAGGCCANCAAAGGGTTCCTGGGTTGAGTTAAGGACAGCGAGAGATCACTCAACCAATTACCATCATGGGCAAAACAGACTCCACTTGGGGAAAATTACCTTAATTTGTTGTCAATCAACCAGAGTAGGGTAATAAGAAGTAAAACCAAATCTCAAAACACCTTCCCTCCACCCCTCCCTTCTTCCCAGGCACAGCTTCACTCCTGGATTTTCTACCTAGTCCCCCTAGTGGCACAGGGGAACAGGGGTTATGATCAGTTCATCACATGCTGTTTCTGCTGCTTCATCCTCCTCAGGGGCAGGACTCATCACACTCTTCCCCTGCTCCAGCATCGGGTCCCTCCCATGGGAGACAGTCCTTCATGAACTTCTCCAATGTGGGTCCTTCCAGGGGCTGCAGTTCTTTGTGAACTGCTCCAGCGTGGGTCACTTCCATGGGATGCAGTCCTTCAGGAGCAAACTGTTCCAGTGTCGGTCCCCCATGGGGTCACAAGTCCTACTAGCAGACCTGCTCCAGCATAGGCTCCTCTCTCCACAGATCTGCAGGTCCTGCCAGGAGCCTGCTCCACTGTGGGCTTCCCACGGGGTCACAACCTCCTTTGGGCACCCACCTGCTGTGCAGGACCCCACGCTGGATCTGGATATCTGCTCCACTGTGGACCTCCATGGACTGCAGGGGGACAGCCTGCCTCACCATGGTCTTCCCCATGGGATGCAGGGCAATCTGCTCTGGCACCTGGAGCACTTCCTCCTCCTCTTTTTTCACTGACCTGGGTGTCTGCAGGGTTGTTTCTCTTACATGTTCTCACTCCTCTCTCTAGCCACTGTTTCTGTGTCCCCAACTTTTTCCCTTCTTAAATATGTTATCATAGAGGTGCTACCACTATCGCTGATGGGCTTGGCCTTGGCTGGCAGTGGGTCTGTCTTAGAGCTGGCTGGTTTTGGCTCTGTCAGACACAGGGGAGGCTTCTAGCAGCTTCTCATCAGAAACCACCCCTGCAAACACCTTCCCCCTGCCCCGAGTTACCAAAACCTTGCCACACAAGCTCAATACAAGGATGTTTTCCCTCTGTTGGGGGCTTCTTTGAAAGTGTTTCAGTATTCTGGGTGTATTTGGGCAAAACTGGATCATAGTAGCAGACATCTACAGTTCATATGACTAATGACATAGGCTGAACTGGTTTCAATGAAAATGCTCCTGGACACAAATGTTTTGTGATTAAATATTTGTACCTGTAGCCTGACATGTTTATGAAGCAAATAACTGGTGCCTGTCAATGGTTACTAAATATACAGTAACAGTGTACTATGCAGAATATATAGAGTAAGGAAAACTAGGAGTCTTGAGCAGCGCATTACAGCTGCTGAGAGGACAGTTCCCTTTTCACTTCTGTCAAAGGTTTGTCTGGTTTTTGTTTGTTTCTTGGTTTTTGGCTTCCCCCTGCTAGCATTCCTGCCTTCCTGCAGTGTTCATGACACTTTCTGTATTGGGCAGCTCCCTCTGCAGCACCTTGTGTCTTCAGCTGCACCTTGGGGGCTCTTGTGGGGCAAAATAGAGGCTGGATGAAATTTTGGTTCTTTATCTGGTGCCCCCAAAATCAACAGAGAGTAGCCTCTGGGTCCCCCCATTCCGTGCACTGCTCTTTGCTCCGTTTTACTTTAGCTGGTTAGAACACAAGTTCTGCATTTCTGAATGGAGGGGCATCTTTTGTGTTCCTTCAAAGCACTGGAGGGAGACAAGTAAACTAATAGTTCATTTTGGTGATCTAAAGATGGGTAGCTTTGATGCCAGGGAGATAGTAACATCTTTCTACAGCTTCACAGTGGATCCCTGTATTAATGTACAACAGAGCCAGCAATTTATTTTTAGTTTGTATTGCTGAGAGACAGGTACTGCTGAAAACTATGCATTGGTTTTCTACCCCTTACTCCTCCCACAAATTAACCTTAACCCATGTTATTTCTGTTATTTCCTGGACCATAATTACTGAAGAGTTGAATTCTGGTGGCTGTTATAGTCTCTCTTTGTAACCTCTAAGGGAAATTGGGGGAACCTGGCTTTTACTACTGGAAGTGCAAAGTGCCTGGTTCTGATCAATCACTGATTGCCTGTAATTTATCTGCTTGGGCCAGTTTCAAGCAGTGCTGGTGTCAATGTCTGAACTATTTCAGGATTTGTTAAATGTCCGCCAGATGAAGTATATTGTAAAATTTAAGTAATTAGGAAGATTGAGTGGTTTTGCTGCAACCCTTGTTTGCCAAACTCATCATCAATCTGTTGAGGAGAAACCTGAAATTGGGCCATCGAAATTGGATTGTTTGAGCATATGAAAAGGGTAAAGAACCAGATGGAGCAGGCAACTTGCGTATTGGAAACTCTGTGTGTATACCTGTGACTTTTACAGTATTGTAGCTCTTACTCAGTGTCTCTGAAGTTTAAAACCGAGATAAAATTTTATTTTAATACCAAAGCTTTAAAAATACATGCTATGGAACACCGATGCACTTCACACAAGCAGAAAGAAAAATAATAAAAAAGAGGAAATTATTATTTGCAGGGTAACATTTTTTGATCCAGGCTGATTTGTGTTCCTCCTTGCCACCCTTGGGTAGACCTCAGCTCAGGTGCTGGCTCTCCAAGTGCCTCTGTACCCACTGCCTTGTGTGATTGGGTTTTGGCTCAAGTTGCTTTTGTGTAATGAAGCTACATTGGCCATCTCTGTGTGTAGCAGTGTGTAAGCTGTGAGGGGGAAAATGAGAGCCAGCTTCTATTGCAGGCTGTGAACCAGAATACCAAAACAAAAAAAGGCAACAGTATTTCCTAGACTCCAGTAAATTATCTTCTGATGTTAATACTTCAAGTAAAAACAGATCTATTAAAAATTAATATTATTTGGAAACAGTTTCTAGTGCTAAAGGGCCTTTATTCATGTGGTCAAATGTGTAAAAAAGAAGAAAAAAAAAAAACCACCAACCAAAACTGGAAGTCAAAATTGTTAAAGTTCAAGCTGTAAACAAGCTGTAAATATTTTACTGAAGGTAATTAACCATTGAAATAATTTAGTGAGGGATGTTATAAATTTCCTGTCACTTTGAAACTACTCCTGACTAGAAATCTTTTTAAAACATCTTATGCTTGAGCCACAGCTAGCTGGAGTTACTGTGGGCATTGCCTAGTTAACTAAAATTGTCTACATTGTGCATGATGGGAGCCAGATGTTCTGTGTGGTGTTAAAATGTGAGAGTCATGAGAGTGGGCCCAGTGTAAAATAAACATTTACTTATTGGCTTTTGGTGGCTTCAGGAAGGTGCTTCTGGCCCTGCAGTCAGGAGTGCTTGTACTGCTGTACCTTGTAGTATGGGCTAAGGAAGTTGATTTAATGGCACATGCGTTATGTTTAGAGGTTTAATCCTAGTAGCAATAGGTTTGGGGTTTGATTTTTTTAATTCTATTTTTTGTGTGTGTTGGTGGTGGGGTATATTTTTGAGATAAAAAAAGATTTTGGTGAGACATTAAAGTGTCAAGGTGCTGTGAGAGCTGGCTGGGGAGGCAGGGGTGTAAACAACGCTTGGGGAAATGGGCCTTGCCAGCTGGGGTCTGCCCCAGTGTCCCAGCGGGGGAGCGGGGAAGCCCTGAGGCCAGGACACCCCGGCCCCTCTGTGGGGATGGGGCATGTCCTGCATCAGCTGGGGCCCAATGCTTATGGCAGGGCTAGAGACTGGCATCCTGCAGCATTGCAGGGGCAGGGCTGAGGGCCCCCGGGGGGAGTGGGGAAGCCCGGATGAGCTTGATCAGGAACAGTGAGGCCAATTAGTGCCGTCTAGGTCCTGACAAATGTGGTGAGGATGCACTTTTAGAGGTATGTGGATAGAATCATGTTTACATCTCTATAATTATAGTGTCAAAGTTTGCTGCTGTTTTTTCCTAGTGAGTTGTAAAGGGATTTTTCTGTATATTATGGCTGCTTAACTGCTCTCAACAGTCTGTCTTCAGGAGAAGTATAACTGCGTTCTTAGCCATGCTTGCAAACAAGTTCTCATGCTTTTGTTTCAGGAATTGTTTTCTTTCTCTGTTATGGCAGAGCACAGTGTTATGTAAGAAGGGTGTTTTAAAAGGTGACTTGTTTTGGAAAAGGTTATTTGCGTAGACTGTGTTGGCTTGTTTCTGTTCTGTTCTTTACATAGGATACTAGGGAAGTGATAAATCGAATACCATATTGAATTGCAAACAGTCTTGATTTAGAGGGGAAAAATAACACACTGTTTGGATGATTATACAGGTCACAAACAGTGTTTTTACTTCTAAATGTTGATTAGTTAAGCATTTTTTAAAAATGATGTTGCATACATGTTTAGATTATGAACAGCTTGCCAACATCAGTTTAGTATTTGTTTCATAATTTCTCAGAAGGGATATCAAATGGAAGGACTTTGACTGAATTACTGAAAGCTATTTGTCATACCCTTGAAACACATTATTACAAATATCTAAAAGTTATACAGTCATCATCTGCAGTGGATTGTTCCTCTTAATATATTGGCTTATTTAAAAAAAAATTGTAGAATTCATCTGAATCGTCAGTAGAATTGGACTGTTTTGTATAACTAAGTCACAATTTGAAAGCTTATGGGGGGGGGGAAAACCTCAATGTAGAATGTTGTTTTCCTTGTGGAATTTACATTAATATACTGCTAGTTCTGAAAGGTGTTGGAAAGCCTAGTGTGACACTAGCCTTGCTATGATAATGTTCTAACACAACACCGCAACAATTCTTTGACATCTGCAGGTAACCATTAGTTACAAATCATGACATTTTTAATGGGAACTTCCTTAGTACTCAGGAGGTTACTGATGACTATAAAAAGTTAAAATAGAAGCCTCTTTTTACAATATTCACAAACTGGAAGAAAAGATTTTGGCCTGTTGCATGTCATGCTAAAAGCACTCAGCTCTGCTCATCTTACTTGGAATTGCAGCAGAACCTATGGAATAAGATTTTGAGGGGGAAAGAAAAAAAAGAGTTATTTGGCCTAGAGCTAATTCTGTGAAAGGAAAAGTTTGACATGTTGCATGGTTAGTGAATTCTGGTAGAGGACAGAGAGGACAGAGACCTGTATTTTTCTGCTAATGGCTATAAGTCTTAATTTGTTTTTTCACTGAAGCAACATTCCACAGTTAAAACCTTACAAGCAAGCCAAATCCACTGACTCTACTACAGCCTCTTCTAGTTTAGACACTTGTATTGCTGTTTTCTGGCAGTCTGAGGGAAAGACTGTGCAACCTGTTCTGGCGGTTGTAGTTTGAGATAATTATCTGAAAGTGAACACTGAATGAAGTAGTTGTCTTCTTGCACAGAGCAGCTGAGTAATGTACTTAAAAGTACCAGTCTTGCGTAGTACTCACTTGAGGCTTGTTGGGCTTCATGGTCTTCATCTTAATTGGCAACTTAAGTTAGCCACAGAAGTTGAGTGTGAAGGCCATGCAGATCACCTTGATCAGACCTAGATGGGCCTGGGTTAACTGGCTGGAGGTTGTGTCCCTGTGGTCACTGCTGCTGGCAGGCAGAGGACAATTCTCTCCAGCTGAAAACAGACCGCAGAGGGCAGATGTGTCTCATGTGAAGCTGCTCATTTTTTCTCCTTTGCCCATGCTTTATTTTTTAGAGCTTTACTTGGCTGTTTTCCCTTGCATACTTGCGTCTGCAAGGAAAGTGGATGGATTTGACTGCCTTGTAACACCCTGTTCTGCAGTTGTTCTTGCCACTGGACAGTTGAATGTGTATTGGATGTTAGAGAGCATGGCCAGGAAGGGTGGTAAGATCCATTCCTGGGAAAGGAGCTGATCACACTGTTGCAAATATGATTACTGCCAGTCTTAATGATGAAAATGAGCAAAGCCACTTTTGTTGACTATTCAGTCTTTCCTGCCAGTTCTTTCTGAATCACCAGCTTTTCAAAAGAGCAATAAAAATTGTGTAGAGAGCTAACTTTCACAGATAATCATCTTCAAGTGTGACAGTTGTCATCTCAATTCCTTTATCTTTGATGGTAGATAGAGATGTGTCCAAGTTGTTGACTTTTCTACTGCTCTTGGAATGAGTCATTGCCAGAATTTAAAGCAAAATGGTTAGAATCAGGATATTTAGTTTTGCTAATCATTTTTGGGGGGAGTGATATTACTTTAGACAGCTTCCTGGCCTTTGGCCAGTAGGTTGCTCTTTGGGAAGATGTAAGCAACCTCTACTATGTAATTGGACCCAATTGTTGCTTCTTGGGTGTCAGATATTTGAAGGAACATCTCAGTGCAATTGTTTCATATACTTATGTACCACTGAGAGCACAACCTGTCATGTTTTCACTACCTGCTGATCAATGAAATCTGTTCTAAATGTAGACTCCTTCTCATTATGTTCATTAATGAATCCTTCTGCATTGGACAATATAATATTCAATGGCTGCTTAAAGGAAATCTGTATGTCCAGTCTCTCTGCTTCTCTCCAAGGTTGTTGCTGATTAAGATTTTATAAATGTTTTTGTGGTTGTCCCCTAAGACTGTATTGGTTACTTGTCAAATTAACATTAGGTTCCTGCTTTGCAGTGTAAAAACTTGATTTTTAATTTTTTTTAAATCTGAATTTTTAGTGTGCTATCCATGAGCTAGATAGGAAGACAGGTGAATCTTACTGTATCAAAGATAAGTGTTTCAGTGTACTTGGTTCTGAAGTTGCTGGTGTGGGGTAAATAAGAAGGGAGGAAGAAAAAGGGCAAAATTAAATGTACCTAGAAAGGTGAAGTAGCGACTGTAGCTGTGGAATAAGCATTGTATGGGGAAGGTAAAGAGAATCTCATCTTGAGAAAAACTGGATTAAAACTGTCTTGTGTAAGGGCAAGATAGTTCTTTAAGAACTACTGGCTATTGATAGAGTGATTAAGATCAGTTGCTGGTGACTAGTGGGAGCTGTGAATCCTTATTGCCTATGACTAGTTTGGAGAAATTATTTGTACATGTCTAGTGGGAAATAACTGTGAATGCAGAAGAGGAATATCTGTTTCAGTCTTTCAGGTCTGTCATTCAGTGTCTACTTATGTCCAAGATTTGCGAGTAAAGAAATTGAGCAGTGTGTTCACCTTCCAGCTGTACATGTTGCTTAGGGAATGCCTGAACGTTAGTTCTGGTGTTATTACTTGAGCCTGAAAGTGACCTTTTAAATTCATAGCAATTTGAAACTGTAGAAATGTGTTTCCAACTCAGAATGAGTAATATTACTCTGAACGGTTCATTGTCGCTACTCTGGATTTTTTTTCATAACCATAGATTGCAGAATCCAGTAAATCCTGTTTCTATTTACTCTCTTTGTTGAACAAGGTGATTCTACTGTTGCAAACTTGCAGTATTTTGCCAGCATGCTGTATGAGAGCAATGTCAGATCCTTTATCTCCATGGTTTTTGTGAGACAATGAAAGAGCTACTAGTTTTTTTGAGAAGACTGAACGTTTCTCTTGTCCTTGCTCATTGCGTCCACAGAGATTCACAGCAGTGTCACTGTATCAAGTGGGCTGGGGTAGTGGTGGTTTAGAACAAAGTCAGTGAGTTACGTTTTCTTCATTGGTTCAGTTGATTTAGCCTGGAACATGAGTCACACTGGACAGTGATTTGGATGTTTCTAGGGTAGTAAGTGCTGAGTAATTTTAGTTTGCCCCAGAGGCTAAACTGATGTACAGATTAAGTTCAATTAGGTTTTTTTTCACACTCCAGCTATTTATTTTCCTTGCTCTGACAGTTTTACTTACTGTGTGCCCAAAAGGTCTGCCACCATGGACCACTTTGGCATCCTGTCAAGAGTCTGAAGGCAGCATGTAGTTGACATGTGCTTTGTATAAAAGTGTGTGTGGATGGGCCATTTGCTTTTTGATTTACTTAAACTAGATGGTGTTGCTGGTGTCCCTGTCCCTCTGAAA
>VYZV01005510.1:38402-50804 GCA_013401275.1 Pandion haliaetus | reverse complement strand
CCCCCCCCCCAAAACCACAAACCACACAGAGAGCTAACACTCCTCTCAAGTTGCCCTATACTACTGTGCCAAACCTGTGATACGAACAGCAGATGTGCTTTACTACTAGAAAATACAAATGCCTCCTCAAATCTTTTGGTTGTTTCTCACACTTGAAGTACTAAGCTGGCAAAAGGCCAGTTTGGTCAGCTGGCTCTTTAAGTTACCAAACTACATAAGGTTGTTTCTATTGGTACTAATGTTTCTAGAAGAACTCAAATGCGGCTGCTCTAGAAAACAGTACAGCCAACTTTACTGGGTAGCTTAGTATCACAAATATAAAAAAAAGTGATCAACCAGTCTTAACTGGAGAGCAGGAGCAGACAGACGTGCCAAACTTAAGCAGACCTGTTGTACACTTGTGTGTTCAACATGGTAAAACTGTATTACATGTTAAAGCTCCCTCCCTTGCGTTTTGCCTTGTCACTTTAGGTTTTTTTTCTTTATTAAACAAGATAATAAGGGAGGATTCAAAGACAATCACCTTTTGAGAACAGATACCAAAAACTGTATAGAAAAAGAATACAATATAATAAATAATACAAGTAGGGTACACTATCAGCTTACTGTGGAACTAGAACAACAGAAGTACATCACGTATTGCAAAGGTTTTTGATCTACTGTTAAGAACGCTTAACACTTGTCTTTCTGAAGACAAAGAGAATCAATGTTTATTGAAAGCCTGATACTATCATTGTAGGCAGTGTAAATGCTAGAATAGCGTTCCCAATTTTATTGTTTGCACCACAGAAGAGATACTAAAGCAGAGGAATGTTCCAAACATAGTAACTTGAAGCCTACAAGGGATATCTAAAAGCTAGTGTTTACATACAAGAAATTTCTCTTTATTAAAACTTCTTGCATGACACACTAACACTGCAGCTGAGGGGAGCTAACACCTACACTGTCTCTGTTGTACAGCAGGAGGACACTAGAACTGGACAGCTCAGTAAAGAAATCAGGCTAGTTTAAACTGGCACAGAAAGACTTAACAGCTGATTATCCTCAGTTTATGGTATAACCATTATTTCCCTTCTAAAAAGGGCTAGAATTTGGGGCTTTGGGTAGGAATCAGCAGGTGATAACCTACTGGTGAGCAATACTTTTTGCACCCCGAGAAAAGGCTAGTTGAGCCCAGCTCTGAGTACAAGCCTGGGGTTTTTAAAACTTTACAATACTGGAAGCTGAAGAAAAAGTTTGGGGTTTGTTTTTCAAAGACCATGCTCAACAGCATGTCTCCTAAAGACAATGTTGTTTCCAACAGCTTTTGTTTTATATTTATTGGTTTCCTCACTTTAAATATTTCCTAGTGACCACCATCTAAAAACATACACAGAAGTAAAAAATGCAGAGTACCTTCTTATTCTGCTTTAAGAAGTGGTATCCCAGAGAAAGCTTCTTGTAGGCCTCTCCGTATTTCTCATGCCAGTCTTGCACTGACTTAATGGCTGCTTTCCTCAACTTCTGTGCCACCTCTTTGGGCGGGGGAAGAGGCTGCTCATGGTCTATCCCCACCGTGAGCTCCAAGAACTCTTGGAAGTTTGAAATAATTAGTGCCCGGAATTGATGGGACCTGGCGAACAACTCCTGCACGATCTGGAAAGCCGAGAAGCGCATCTCGGCGTGCTCCTCGTTGAGCCGCGTCATCAGCAGGTGATAGGCGTGGCTGATATGTTCATCTGAAGACCTGAAAAAAAAAAAGGAGCGGGGGTTATTAGAGGTTCAGCACATATATATACAACTTTAAAAAAAAAAAAAAAAATTCTTTGACAGTATCTAAAATATAAATTCTTAGTAAAACATTGACATTAAGGTGCTCTAAGTCCCAGACTTGACCCTGGCGAGTCACAGGGGTTTTGATTTCTATGTGACAATACGAACTAATACGAACAGCTGCAGACTCAGACCATACAAAAGCAATTTTCTTTTTTAATTAATGGATCACTAACGGCAACAAACCCCAGTTTTCTCAGCAGAAGACAGCAGAGCTTGCCTTGTAGTTCAAGAGTGAACTCTTAACATGGCACACAATGGCTTTCCCAGCACTGTATGGCATGGAGATTTCAGAAGCACATTTTTTGCTTCAGGAGCTGTTGATGGTCAGTTATGCTAGCATTGCCAAAAAAGGAAGGGTTTCCATAGCATTTTATGTGTTTAAATGTGCTAGTAGTACCAGTTTGTACCAGTACTATTTCATAATACCAGGAAGCTTGAACACAACTTCTACAACTGTGAATTATTCCTTTCACAGAATAAGATCAATATCTTAGATCTAGGTGATAAAACATCAAGTCAGAATTCTTTGCAGCCCACCTCACAGTTCCTGAGACGGCGTGCCCATGCAGGTGTATTTGGCGGCAATGGCTGGAGAGGGATGGGAAAGGGATCTTCCACTACCCTGAAAAATAAAAAAAATATAGCAGAAGTCTATAGACATCCAAGAAAGTAAACTACAAGGTAACATGTCAGATCAGTGCATTATGTATAACCCTTCAGCATATGATCAAACTATATATATTGTATCAACTTGCTTTAAAAACCTGACGTTCATTTTCCCCATATTCTATTTCATTGTTAAAACAACTCACATAAGTATTTACAAAAACCCCAGTTTTCTACATTCAAGAAGCCCTCTAAGCATTCAGTATTCTCAGTATTGTTGCTTGACAGCAATAGACAAAACATGATGAAATGGACAGGTTGGTTATCTTGATAATTTTCTTATGCAGACTGATGGTAGAATGCTGAAGATTAAAACCAGTATCAAACACTTGTTAAATGCTGCACATTTTAGTATATTTTAAATTACTGAAAACCAGCTCCAATAACTATTTTAAGTAAGTATCTAGTTTCTCCATTCCCTAAACCCTGAGGCAGAAACACTGCTTACTCAATGCTTATTATTCCAAAATCTAAGTGCATCACCTCCTGTCCATACAAATATGTCTCCTTTCCAGGATTATTTTCCTAACATGTACAGACTGTGTCCACAAAATCTATTCATAAACTGTTTCTCTTAATTTTAAATGTTTCTTGAATACATGTAATTTGTGCTGTAGTGAGATTACTCTAATCTCTTCCACATCTTGATTTTTCAAAAGAGCATAAACCAATGCAAAACCAGCCTACGGTCCACAGAGCAAACATCTTTTTTAGTTTTTTTTTGGGGGGGTGGGGAGGTTGTTGTTTTGGTTGGTTAGTTTAGTGGGCATGGTTGACAGACTCGATGATCTTAAAGGTCTTTTCCAACCTAAACGGTTCTATGATTTGGTTTGGGGTTTTTTTAAGCAAAAAAGAATTTCAGAGTATTCAGGAATTAAAATAGTAGGCATCACTTAGCATGGGGACAGAATCAAATGGACATCAAGAGAAGAAAAACATAACAACTATTTTAACTTTAGAAACTTTGCTAACCAATCTGCCCGTCTACATGTTCCACTGAAACACACCGTTAGCAGCTACTTTCTCATATTTTATCAAAGAAAGCTGAAGAAGTTATCCAGAGAACAAAGATTAGGCTCTCCCTGTTAATGCCAACTATTGAAAACTCTATCTCTACAATCAACTCTTCTTGTGGGAGGACGGTTTATACAGGTTTTAATATACTCATACAAGAAACTCTCCTCCCTCAAACTTCCAACTTTCCCTGCAGTTCCTTCACTGGATCACTTTAAACTCTTGGATGGCAGTATCAGTGTCTAGTTGGAGTGATTTCAGTAATTTGTACTGTGTTACTTTAAATGCCCATCTGTTGTTCTGGTCAGAATATATCCAACTATTTCTGGAATACGGGTACTTTAATTGCTTTTTCCACTGCTCTAGCACATACAAAAGCTGCCTGAAAACACAGTTAGCTAGACATCATTCAGTAACACTAAGGGTTCATAACCTCCATTCTATGGTAATTTTGTGATAACCATTGCAAAAACAAACTGCAGGAAAAAAAGCCAGTACTAACAGTGGATCAAAGTGATTGTTCATCCTTTTAACTCCAGACCTACCTGGTGGTTGTTTTTTTTGATACGGTGAGAGATGCCTGTGGATGTAGAATGTAACTGCTTGCACTGTCTGCTATAGCAGCCACCGCCACAGTCTGCAAGTTCCCATCACCACACTTCTCTTCCGAAACATCTTTGCAAAAATAAAACAGCCTCCTGGTTAGTAACTGAACTCAGAATGGGGAAATGACAAGCTATGATTAAACTTTGTGTGTTGGAAAAGCAAGCATTTTGACATATGAAATAAGATTTCTAGATGATAAAGTAGTTTAATAGTTGTGAATCAATACTCAAACTCTAGGCATACATATGAAGATACACTTGATAAGGCTGGTTGTACTCAAGGACTTTGGTCATCATACTACTGCTAATGAACCCTTCCACAGCAAAGTAAATAATCAGAAGAACTTGTAAATTACTCTGCTTTACATTTTCACAAATCCATATAGGATTGCACAACTATTTTGTTCAGCTGCAAATCACACACTGGTTGCTTTTCAACTAAGAAAAAAAGGAGATTATGATATTGCTTTGTACTTAGAAAAGAAAACCTGAACAAGAAAAAAAAGGCCTCTTCTCATTGAATCTGACATGCTGTTAGAACAAATGTTTTAGCCTTTCTTGAAGACAGGGAGCAATCCATAAGCCAAAACAATACTGTTAGATTGAAGCCTGTGTGTATAGTTAAACAAAAACATAATGGAAAACTGTGAAAGCAGACATTTGATACTTTGGTCTCAAAATAAAGAAAAGGGCATCTCTTTAGATGCCTCTCTCCCCCATCCCAAGAAAGTGATAAGCTATTGATTCAGTACAGAAATCACTCCACTAGAAAACTTGTGCCAGAAGATTCCTAAGTGTGCACCTCGGAGTAGCACCACTCTGGCTCAAAGCTCAAAGCACTGGTTCCTTCTACACAGACGTGCCCCTGAGACACTACGGTCTACTCTGAAACCTGTGCCATTTCATGTGTTAAACCATGTGCAGGGAAGTGAAACTCAAGGGTTGACAGTCCATTCTCCTTCCCCTGTAATCTCCATAGTAAACCACTGACAAGTCTTCCTAACTGTCTTTTAAAGATCAGATAACTACAAAGTCTTTTATACAGTAAGTCTCTAGAAGAAAAAACACCACACAAACAAACGTGTAGCGCTGTTGTAGAACATATATTCAGATACTGTGAAACTGAGCTATTTCCAAACAGACAGTCCCACATAGGATGAAAAATGGGAATACAAAAATACTACTCAGCATTGCAANAATGGGAATACAAAAATACTACTCAGCATTGCAACTTATTGCCTACAAAAAGTAGTGGCAATTCTTTAGTAACTAAAGGCTCACAGTCAGTTTAAAGTCACATAAGACTACACTGTAACCAGAGAGTGGTCTTACTCCTACAAGAGCAGGTAGAGAGGGAGGGAAGGATGAGCATTAGTGTAGGAGCAAGCCTTTCAATGCAAGGTCACGAAACCATATTCCAACTGTAAGTGAAAAGGGCTGGATCATGACTTGAATCCCAACTCTCTTTTCTATCCACCCAGCATCAGGACTCTAGTCTTACCTTTGAGCTCTCATTCCACAGGAGCACTTAACTAGCGCTCAGATTTTGAGAATTTTATACAGAAAATGCAAAATCAGTTTAAAAAACCTCTGAGAGTTTAACAAAACGTGACAACCTAGTTCTCAGTCTTATTCTGTGAACACAAACTAGTACACAGCATTTTGCCACCCAGCAAGGCTTGCAGATAAATAATCAATGCCTTCAGATTTCAGTATGTCCCTTTTCCAGCAAAAAGCTTAGAATTTGTGCTTCTATTTGTGCATCTCACCACATACTTAAAATGTGACAATTAACACACTGAGGGAAAAGATTTAGCAATGAAGTGAAAGTTACATCTCATTTTCTTCACTGGGAACTGAATTTCTACCTAGATACTTCATTCCTGGCTTCACAAAAGATGCATCATCACCAGTGATCTCTGGAACAGACCAGGAGAACATTAATTCTTCTATCTGCGTTACATGAATTAACTACTTCTCTCAAAATGAAGTAAACAGACAGTGAAAATTTGAAGCTGATAATACAGCTGTCTGACTTGGCACAAATATCCTTATTAATGGTAAATAAGGCAAGAAGCAGCTTTGTGCTCGATATCTCAATCTATCCATCGCGTATCTATAGTGAGCATAATAGCTCTTATTTCACAAGGCTTTTGTCCAACAGACTGCGTGGTGTGTAGGGTGCCAGATTCAGAATGAGAAAGCAGATTCAGTAAGTATGTAAGGAAAGGAAACATATACAAGCAAAAGAGATCATGCAGGATATCCTTAGTCACAGGAACACACACCCTCAAGTCCCACAGATTAAAAAAAACTCACCCTGTGTGCTGGTCACATCCAGAAGTTGACCTTGAGGAATGATCACTTGGGCCATTCCTGGCTGGGCAGAAGGAATGACATGCAGCACCTGTCCATTTTCTGACTGGCTGGCAACAATCATCTGTAAGGCAATCACACCAAAGCTTGAATTGCACTAGTTTGTATGGTGATCATCATGCCGCACGACTGGGTTTGCTTATTACCAGAACAGGAAATATTTTGGTTGGAATTAGGGCCTGTAAATGAACTTGATTTCACATAATAAGGAAACTGCCTATTTACTGTCAATGTCTTAAAATTACTTTCCCTCTTTTAAAATAGCCCTTTAATTGATTAAAGGAAATTAAAAAAACTTAGGGGATTCTACAATGAATTACACATTTATTTGAAACTTACAACACTATTATTAAAGCCATCAAAAACCTGAAAGCCATTCATAGCTGGATTCACCATAACTCCATTCATGGACTAGCAGAATTAATCACAAGATATAAAAATGTTGACCTTTACTCCTAAGAAACTGACCTCTGTGGGCAGCATTTTATGCAACAGCAGACAGAAGAAAAGCTCCAGGACTTAAAAAAATTAGTAAATTAAATCTCCTAGAATTCTGGAAAACTTAAACAACTCCTTATGGTATATTTTCCCATAATTACCAATAACTTGTTCCCAACAATGTTATAAAACCTAGAGTAACATAAAATACCATCTTGTTTCTGATTTATTACACTTTAAATGGGTGAAGTGTCTTTAGTGACAGTACAACACATGCCAACCAAACCCTCTGGGTGAGAGAGTTACCTTTTTACAAAGTAAGTGTTAAGAATTACAAAACGATGTTTTAAGCAAATTAATTGGGGCGGGGCAGGGGAGAGACACAGTGGGTTAGCTTATTGCTAATGTTCCAATCCTCCCCCCAAAAAACACAGAAACACTTATCCAGGGAATACAGAGAAAGCATCAGTGGTAGAACTATGAGATCTCATCACACAGTAACATCCAGGCTTGATAATGACAAAAGTTGTTGTTTAATAAAATTAGTAATGGCCGCAGACAGGATTTGCCTACCTGAGGAAGGGCAGCTGGAGCATGAACTGAACCACTGAAAAGTTTCACCTTGTTGCTAGAGATAAAGTCTGAATCAGCCATTGTTACAACAAACAAGCACCATATAAAAGAGTTCTATAAAGAGCTCCCTCCTCTGTGAATACACCACCTGCCCTGTTTTCAGACACACTCACCATCGACGCACTGGGCCCTCCTAGGGGCTGCAGCTCATAGAGAGGCTGCCCGGGTTGGTCTACCAGGTGGAACTCCTCTGCAGAGTGAGGCTGTGGCTGGGGTGGCCGCACGGGCGCGGATGATGGTCGAGAACTGCCCGAGAGGCGTACTGTCATGGGCAAGGCTGCGGGAGAGTCACTCTGTCCAAACAACGGATCCCTGGAATCCATGCAGGTTAGATGCTTTCGCAGAGAAAAAACAGTAAAATGTACATTAATCTTGAGTAGCAACTGCTATTAAAAAGAAAAGAACATTTAAAACCAGTGTGTTGTATTGTATACTCAGAGGGAGCTCTTGTCCCGATCAAGAGGCTACTAGCTAACACCAGCAGTTCTATTTCTGTTTTCCATTTCCACGCTGAAAATGTATTCATGTTTCTGCTTCCTAGAACAAACTCTCTCTACTACGGGGAAAGAAAATCCCTTGTGCCCAAAATCTGTTTCCCAAAACCACTCATCACTTAAAAACATTTCAAGTCTACCCAGAAACTGAAAGAACTTATACCAGAACCCCAAACATAAAACACCCACCAACTTGATTTGACTTCAAAAGAAATCCTAGGTACTATTCTACTTGGCCTTTAGATACATGCATTTAGCTACAAAGACAAAAATCTCTATATGCTTTCATAATTCTTTATCACAGAAGAAACACAAGCAACACAAAACCATCAATTCAAGTCCAAGAATTATCCAGTGCAAGACCAAGAATCAGATTTTGCAACTCTCAAAAAATACGTACCCAAGAGCTTATTCTCATCAAGCTTGCAGAATCAAGTTCTTACAGCACATCCCATTTTCATTAAATGTAGACGTTTAAGCACAAATATCTGTCACGTTGAAAGTCTAACCCAAATACTACACATGTAAAAATAACAGAAAATAGGCAGCCCTTGTGTAAAATATCACGTCAGGCTGTCATTTGACCAATGCAAGAAGGAGTGCCATTTGTTGTATCTCTTGCAGCAATCACACAAGCAACTCTGACATTTCTGCTACAAAGATTTGTAAACTACAAATCCAAAGAGTAGGCAAAAATATTTCTAAATTTAATGATACAAGTCAGACCTGGGCCAAGTAACCGTCTCAAAAGTTCTGCAGGTACAAATCTTCTGTGATGAAACTGTCTACTGTAAACCACACCAGAAAAGCAGCAACAAATAAATGGCACTAGTTGTGTTAAAGACATTGTGTAGAGACCATAACCACACTACTAAATCACTACCTGAATGACATTTAATGTTAGCCAAAGTAATCTGCAGAAGAACATTTACGCACAGAAATCTCTCCAGCTAGGACTATCTGGCAATATTTGATAACAAATACATTAAAGACTCCCCTTCCCCAATACCTACACAGATGTCCTGTGTCCCTGGATTCTTACTTGCCACATTTGGTCACTAAGCAATTTGACCTGATTTTCAAGTGTTCTGAACCCCTCCTACTCCAAGGCATGTCATCGAGTATTCTTTTATTAAAGGATTTTGTTAACACAATAAAACATATATTTCTTCAGCACTATAACGGGATCTATTAATACGATTACTAAAGGTTGTCATTACATGTTAACATCTGGATATTCATCGGTTCAAAACTGAATGGCACAAGAATCCAAGGGAAGAAAATGTACTTTTTAAAAAGACATGATGTATTATTGTAAAGGCAAGAAAAAACACACTGACGGATTATCAGAGAGGATATACAGAAAGCAGCTACAAAGACAGGACACTCACACCTCACCTGAAAAACCTGATCATTTGTTTCTGACTCTCCTGGACTACTACAGTTCCCTATGAAAAAATCATTAGATCCTTCCATAGCAATGTCGTGGTCAGCTCCATTTTTTTTCCATTACAAGATGACCTGAAAAAGTCACAAAAGTTTATTTCAGCCTTCTGTACTTTAGCCTCAACCAAGACATTTTTTTGGTCTTGCAAATTTAGTCTCCTAAGTTCTAATGCCGCTGCAAGCTAACATCAAAGCCCTCAAGAAATTCATGCCTCTCTATCACTTCATTACTCGCTGCAGAAAAATTTCAGTGTGTCGCTCCAGGAGTATAGTTCAGCCTCTCATGCAAGACAATTTGCTTGACTTGTCCTTGCACACACAGTTACAAAACACACTTAAACACTCTCATGACTTTCATCTAAATATGTCCACAAGCACTCAACTTACAACCATACACATCTAGAGAACACTTGATATTTAAAGATATGCCAGCACTGTTTTACAAAAATATTAGTTGTCTACTTCCATAATCAACAGACAAGATTTGTGTTACTCAACTGTCATGCAGCCACCTTGAAGTAAATTACGTTTGTTTTAAAGGGTTATAAAACAACATATAAATGAAATAAAATTACTGTTGTTAGTCCACAGCAGTAAGCTTTGGCAGGAAAAACGCCAGATACCCAAAACTAGATTTGGCACGAATCATGTGATGGAAGGCAAAAAGACAAAGTTCCCGGCGCTTCAGAGATTCACCTCCTATCCCAAAGAAAAGTAATTCAAGGAGCTCAGCTGCCCACTATAAACCTTCAAGCAAACAGATAACGTTGGACAGTGAATTGCCACATCCACAGGATAAGGCTTTCACCCAGACAGTATGCTCTTTAAAGCAGTGACCAATGCCAAATATTCATAAGCAATGAGACAAAATGACCAATGAACTTGGCCCCTACATTACTAGAGTACATACATACTAGACTACATATATAATACGCCAAACTGAACAGAAGAAAACTTAATTCCTGCAGTTTGGGGTGAGAGAGGGGGAAGGGTGTTCAGGATTTTTTCCTTCATTATTTACTTTCAAGACAGGCAGTATTACATTAGCACACGACTTCCACCAGCTTTGTCTTCTTCACCACACCACATATTACATTCCTTGAGATGGACCTTCTATGGCTGTGGTATTTCAACTGTTTACAGCTTTAGTAAGGAGAATGTAAAAGGCTAAAGAATCACTTGAAAAGAACCGTACAACCCCAGAAGCACAAATTTATTTTGCTTTGCAAAGATACAAAGGGCCACAGGCAAAGTAAATCCGCATCTCCTTGGCTTTTGAAGCTGAATAAAGCATCCTGCTGATACAAACAACATTGTGAATTTAAGCTGCTCATACGCTCAATATACTAAATACTTTCATCTGAAGCAGATTTATTTTTCCATTCAATTTTCAAGTGATGACGCTCCAAACCAAGCTCCAAATGAAGTTACCTCACGTTTACCAAATATTTTGTAGCTTTGGATCTGAGAACAATTATGAGATGTTTCAGTTCAAATGTCTGAAGCATGTTAGCAGCAAATGAAAAAAAGACAGAAAACTAGCTTTCATCATCACTCCACCATTTCCCCTCAGTTAAAAGATGTAAAGAAGATATGTCAGTTTTGCCAAAGCAGCACATTTAATTCTTTGAGATAAACTGAAGAAGTTTGTTCCAGGGATACCAATGGTACGTACCCTGATGGTGCTGGGACTCAAGCAGAGAACACAGGGATGGCTGCATCGGGACGGACCAATGGCCCAAGTAGCCCAATATCCTGTATCTAACACTGGTTAATTATAAAGCTCAGGGGAAAAAATGACAGCAGTAGGGTAAATATACAGCGATATTTATCCAGCTTCCGCTTATAAGCAGCCCAGAAATATCTGAAGCTTTACCTTCATGTTTAAAAAAAATGCCCTTGGTACATTTTTGCCCTGTGACATTGTCTAATCACTGTTCTAACCCAGGCATACCATTGGCATGCACATCATCCCGGACAATGAACTTCATGGTTTAACCATCCAGGTTTCATTAACCTAAGTGCCCTGCAACCCCAAACAAAAAAGATTTTTTTTTTCTTAAACAAATATACTTTTAACAAATTTTAAATATAAAATTATATATAACAATATAGAATATGTAGAAAATATAAAAGTTAATAAATTTTATAATTGTACAAATATTGCTAACAAATACCCCAAACAAGACAGCTAAATCCTGTCTACATATACATATGTATGGATATTTTGTCATGAACAAGTAAATAAAATACAAGTATCTCTTCTTTTCATAAACACTTTACACACATTGGAAATTTTTGTGGCATTTAACACCACTGTATCTCACTGTCAAGGTTTCATCTGGGATAGAGTTAATTTTCTTCTTAGTAGCTGGTACAGTATGTTTTGGATATAGTGTGAGAATAATATTGGTAACACACACTGATGGTTTAGTTGTTGCTAAGTAGCACTTATCCTAAGTTAAGGATTTTTCAGTTCCCCACGCTCTGCCAGCAAGCAGGTGTACAAGAAGCTGGGAGGGAGCATGGCCAGGACAGCTGACCCGACCTAGCCAAAGGGATATTCCATACCATGGAACATCATGCTCAGTATGTAAACTGGGGGGAGTTGGCCAGGAGGGGCAGATAGCTGCTCAGGCATCGGTCAGTAGGTGGTAAGCAATTGCATTGTGCATCACTTGTCTTTTCTTGGGGTTCTCTTTTTTGGTTTTTTGTTTGTTTGTGGGTTTTTTTGTTATATTCATTTTAATTACAATTATTATTCTTATTATATTTTATTATGGTTATTGTAAGTATTATATTTTGGTTTAGAATCATAGAATCATTTAGGTTGGAAAAGACCTTCAAGATCGAGTCCAACCATCAACCATGCCCACTAAACCATGTCCTGAAGTGCCTTGTCTACATGCTTTTTG
>VYZV01005510.1:0-20704 GCA_013401275.1 Pandion haliaetus | reverse complement strand
AAAAAAAAAGGTATTCACATTTAGTAGGATTAGTTCTTGTTTACCTGTAAGTTTTACTGAACATGCTTTGAGAACGCGTAATTGTGGCAGGTTGTCCTGTCATGCTATCCTCGTCGCTCCTCTGTATGATAGTTTAATGGCTGAAGAAGGCAGCTTTTCAGAGAACAAGGCTGAAGATCCTGTTCTGACAGGCAGAACTACAACCTACCCTTGATTTCTCGCCCAACACCCAAGCAAACAGAATGGCTATTTATTTCGCTGGTTCAGCGCCAATGTCACCGTAAGCTTCAACATTCCCCGCAGTTGACTCCTGCTTGGCCAACTCAGGTGAGAGAAGCGCACAGATACAATGAGCTGCACAGCCCACTTTGTGGGATAGCAACAAGTTACAGTAGCTTATGTAGCAATTCCTATGCCAAGAAAGCTCAGTCGAGTTAGAATCACCCGTTTTGTTTGATGTAAGCGCGTTGGCAGAGATCTCAAATTAGGGGCAAATCTTGGGTTAAAATTAATTGTCATGAAAACCAATTTGAACTGTCCTGTAAATTGCATGAAAGGAATGGCTTTTCAGCTGCCAGCGAGAAGCTGGCTGAGTCTGGTCTGGGAAAGAAAGCTGCTCAGTCTGGATGAGTCTACCAAGCCGTCCAAATCAAGACACGTACTGTATGGAATGCTGAAAACGTAACTCAAGCCAAAAAAAAGTAAATTCCTGTATCAGTTACATATTCACATTCAAAACTCCAAAATCTCAGCTTCCCCTACCTTTGCAGTGTATTCCATTGGGCAACTAGTAGCCTGTGACCAACAGCTGAGTTTACATGTCTGTAAAACTAAACAAACATCAAAATAAATGCTCTGTGATTGCTACTGAGACTTTCAGCTTATAATTTAAGCAAACACATTTCTTTACATGTTTGAAACCACCTCTGAATGCAAACCGGAATTCACAAAAAGCTGTATGGAGAAATAGGATATGCCAATTACAGCAAAATATTCCAATCATCTAGATTGCTTACCCAGAAGTGTCCCCCTCATCACACTTTCTATTGTCTATGGTCTATAAATTTAGAATAGGGAAGTTCTGATCTTCAGTCAGACCACAGCTGCTGTAAACTGCATGTGAAAGACAGCTGAGATCACTTGGAAGAGCGTTCAGGAAACGCTCACTGACTTAATTGCTCTCCTTTAACTCTCTCTCTATCCCAGCAGTTGAAAAACATTCCGGTTTGTTTGACACCCATGCACACACAGAGCTATCTCACGGATTTCTGCACACAAGCTAGGTCAAAAGACCGGCCAGTGGTGAACAAAATGCAGAAGAAATACTGGAAATTGAAACAAGCTCACCAAAGAAGGAAGGTGAATACATGGTAACATCTGGTGCAGTACTGGACGCCAAATTAGAGATAAACCTAAGGATCATAAGCAGTGTCAGTATGATTTGATATGTAGGATGTGAGTACATGAAAATGGCATCATTTTTCCTGCCACTAACAAGTACTAGTTACTTTCAACAGGGCAGTCTCAGTCATTTGTATCTTCTGAGAAGACCAAAAAATGGCATCTAGTGTTGGAATTGCATTATTGTTTTCTGAACCTATTCGGCATCAAAGAGGAGGACCTTCTTAAATTATATCCTACCCTAAACGGTGTCATGACCACGTCTGTGCGCACACTAACGTTTGGTGGAACAGCTTAGCACTTTTGAGTTTACTGCATTAACCAAAGTGTTAACACAGTGTCTGCCAGCCAGATGGACAATTCCTTCTGTCGTACAGGGCTTGTTTGGGGATCAGGAGGATGACAACAACAAATAAGCTACACTCTCCTTTTTTAAAGTATTTACAGCATTGAAGGCTACTGGGTGACGTAAATCCCTAATTTGTGTGATTCTAAGCCTGAAGGCACATTGCTGATCGAACAGTGGATGTGGGCACCCAGAGGTACCTGCTGAAAACCTGTACTTTGAACTACAGTCTGGAGGGTGTGGCATGGGTGTGCAGGAGTGGGAAGAGTTGTTCATATCACGATGTGGTTTGGATTCACAACAAACACATTTTCTAATGTCCCCTGTTAAAGTCAATACAGTAATTCGTTTTCTAATTTGAAAAGCACAGATTTCCATATCTCTCCCATTCTCTCCCCCTCAGGTTTTGCATCAACTTTAGCCTGAATCTTGGAGGTTCATACAAATTTGGGAACTTTTTTTTTTTTTTTTTTAAGATGAAAAAGAAAGTAAAAATCTGGCAGAATTTCACTGAGTTCCATCAGTGACCAGAATCTGTTTACATGCTTGTAAGATCACAGTGATCTTTGACTCTTCCACTCTCAATTTCAGATGAGAGATCTTATCTTTCAGCAGATCTTGGATTGGTATTTCATTATTTTGCTGGACTTTGTTTACAGGATGAGGCGTTGGAATTTGCTGGCAGCAGGTTTTTAATACTTGGAGCAGGAATCAAGTATAGTTCTTGGTGTTACACAAAAAACATCAACATGCAAGCGGTCCTCTTAATATATCCACAGCATTTAAAAGAACGATGAACTAAATAATAGTAAGGTTTTTGCCTTTAGTTTTAAGAGCATACATACAGAGACCCTCAACGGACAGTGTCTCTTGCTTCTCAGGAAACTGCACTATGGCCTGTAGTTATCTCCTGCAGTTAAAGTACTGAACAAAATGTTTCCTACAGCACAGATTTAAGCAGATTCTGGTTTCAGTTACACTGCTGTAACTCCAGAGCATGTCAGTTAAGACGGCGAAGCCTATCAAAATCAATGGACTTAATATAGATTTACAGAGGAGCTTACACGCACCCTATCAGAATGTAAATTACCATAATTAGCTCTTGTATCTTGATGTAGCTGAAAATTGAGTCAGAACCAATTTCCAAAAAAAAACAAATATTGCATGTCAGCAAAGCCTCTTCTGGAAGGAAGTTAGATTTGTCTTCATAGTAACTAAGCTTTGGTGCAGAATGGTGAGGGGGAGGAGATGACGGGGTTTTTCCCCTTCTAATCCAACCTATTTAAACCAAGGAATCAGAAAACAACAGATGTTTAGTATGAAAAATGCTGCCAGAGATACTGGTGCCACAGAATCCCGCATAAACTCACCAAAGGTGAAAAAGCTACAGTCTCCCTATTTCAGTTTTACCAGCCTCTGGTCTGCTGCAATTTAACTGTAGAAACCTGCAGTGTCACGTTAAGAAGAAGCCATCATTTGTGCAAGGAGAGCAGTTTACAACCCGTGCACCGTCCCACCATGCACCATTCTGAATCTCTGCAGTATCTATAGCATTGCTTGCTGGATGTAAACAGAGGATTACGAGCTACAAAATTTTATGAGACCAGATCATTCTCGAGAATATTAGACTATGTACCAAAGAAGTCTGTTTTAATGAAAGAAATCTCTACTTCTATAGTGCAGCAACTGAAAAAAAATTTCCAGTTTTGGGATGTCTGAATTGTATCTCTTGTATCTTGGCAGACACATTTGAAGCTAATCATTTTGCTCAGTTGGCTCGAGTATTGCCGTCACTGTTTCCTACTGGCCTTCTCTAATTACTTTTTAGAATTTACGACACAGCAGTTCATAGGGCTGCTACTGTAAAAAGCTAGGAATATAACCTTTTTTATTTCCCTCTGCACTACTATCTTCTTGCCATTTACCCTCCTTATTTTGCCACTCACTCCATGTTTTGCAAGGTAAGTATCTGTTTTTTTCATTCCTCACAGGAGTATCAAGACCAAGGAGGTAAAAGTCTCCCTCCTTTTAAACGTACCAGGTTTTGACCCTTAGGCTAACATGTCCCAGTATAGCAGACGCTCCAGGTGCCTGATGCATTGCCACCGTACTTCTCTTCCCACATACATCACGACATTATGACACCTAGGGCCATTACAGCAGGCGGTATTTGCTTTTGACACACCTTTTTGTCATTCAGACCCATTGTCCAGAAGCTAATCCTCACCCTGTGCCTGTCGTCCTAATTACTTTCGAAGAAAGGCACAAATAGCTTGAAACACCACTCTTTTTTGCGTGTGTGACTTCTGTCTTAATTGTATTTCGTAAATTGTCTACAGGTATACGCTCAGCACTCATCAGTAGTCAAGTTCGAGTCTTGTCTCAAACAGAAATGTCACCTGCTTATGTCAAGTTGAAATCTAGTGTAGCCTTTGACTGTGATTCTGCCTGTATTGCACTGCTGCCCAGTGAAACACCATGTTGAAACAAGACCTTCTCATCAGGAATACCCCAATGACCTCTAAAAAGGAATTTTGTTCAACCTGACTTGCAGTTTCTTTTTATTGCTGGGAAGATTGACTGCTCTGAGATAAAAGAATGCTGTTACATATTAAATTTTACAGTTTTAAATTCATATTTTTATTTATATGCTCATATAATTTAATGTTACAGTTCAATTTATTCGGTCCACAAAATAATGAATCAACGTTTCTTTCCGAAGGGGGTTTTTTGTTCCATTCAGATGGCCTGCACAGGTATCTACTACTGATTAGTAGAATACTGAGGAATACTGATAGGGACTTTATGGTATCATAAGCAGTAAGAAGTTTATTCTAGTTTGAGGCTCTTCTTCCTTTTGTCCTTCTTTTTAGCGTTCTTATTATTTAAATAAATACTGAATATGTAACATTAGGGATATATAATCTCTCTCTCTCTCTCTCTCTCTCTCTCTCTCTCTCTTTATATAGTTTATAACATCGGGATACATTAAAACATTCATGGTCTCCTGAGGCAATCACTGCTTCAGATTGAGCACTGACAGATTAGGTTTGAGATTTTATGAAAAAAATACATTCATGCTGCGTTTTCACAAATAGAAGAAAAAAAAAGTCCTTTGTTAAACAGTCAACCTAACTAGACTTTGCAGAGCCTATTACTGAAACTATAATTGTAATGAAGGAAGAACTTTATAATCCTTGAAAACTTTAATGGCGCCTTATACTAAAAAAAAAAAATTATTTTATGGATTAAAAAGGATTTTATGTCTTTCCAATTACAAATTTAAATGCTGACATAGCAGTACGTCATTGCAGGTGTGCTATTCATTATAAATCACACAGCACAACAAGACCACTAAGGTGGAAAGTTTACGGAAAAGTTCCCCCTCAATCCTTAAAAAAACAAAGAACTTGGGATATTAAAATCCATAATTTACAGGTATGTTAAGAACAATTATGAGAAATGGTTCGGAAATTAATATTTAGAATTACAACTGCATAGCCTTTCAAAATGCTGTCTGCTGTTCATAATGAGCATTGCAAGAGTACTACACATTCAGAATTCTTTCAAAATGTTCATTAATGTATACGTAAAAACATATACACACACACTCCCTCATATTTCATTTTAACTTTTTGTATTTTTTTTGTTATTTAGGGCATTATTGTTATATATAATCACAGATATTATAATTTTTTTCTAAGCTTCCATAAATCTCAAGAAAAAGAACAGAAAAATTTCCCTTTTCAAAATTCTTGGAAATATTACATTGCTAGGAACGCCTTCTTAAGCCCCAGAGTTCAATTAAAGACATTTAAGTAGAAAACCAGCAAAAAATATCAGATTTAATAATATGGTGAATTATTCACATTCATCTTCCTTTGTAGCATGCCTATATATCCCTTAGCCATTTTTTCTTCCCAACGCCCATCATTTATTTCACCATTGTTCCACATGAAGTCTGACATGGACATTAGTGACTTGTTTTTTAATTAATTCCTCCCCCAACCTCATGTACACCGCATCCAACTGCAAATGTTGTCAAAACCTGGAGGTCTTCTTTATGCATCTTACCAGTTTGAACAATGTGCTTGTTCTGCCACCTACAGAGTACTCACAATAAAAATAGTCAATAAATTGGAATTGCCACACATTTTATTTTCAATTACTTCTTTTTATAGCCATATCTGAGGAAGAAAATAAGCTAAGGCTCTTATTAATGTTTCAGGCAGAGCAGAATGCAAGTGAAGCTGGAAAAAGGACAGATGTCGAGGGAAGGATTCTCCTTTCTTCTGCCCAGCAAAGGCTTTCAACTTTTTTTTTTTTTTAACAGTCCCCATTCACTCAGTTCAATGCACTGCTGTTAATTCCATTGATTTAGAAAACATGCATGTATATGGTGCAGAGGTGTTTGGAGGGACCTGTGTCAAAAGCAAAAGCCATTTTATACCTGAAGAGAAAACCACTTTCCTAAACTCTGAGGTATGTAAAGCACAAGCTAGCAGGTGTTGATGATCTGGTGATAAAAGGGAGCTCTACACCCCTCTCTTCCCCATCATTCAAGACAGTTCAAGCTGTGTGCCTGCTCTATTTCTTCCCCACACATCCTTCTGTTCAGGTTGGGCTACACAACCACCTCTGACCGAATATTAGGATAAGCCCATCCACAGAGATACACCCAATCCAAAATTTCAGCTTGATATGCTAACACTTGACAAAGCCCTATGCAATTCTGTAGGAGGGATCTTACTGCTGAAGTGCCTGGGCAACGATAAGCAATAGCTGTTGTTACACACTCAAGCTATTATTAGACATTTTCAGTCAACAGATTGAAGGCGAATTCAATGCTACTGCTGGGTAGACAGGCACACACCTTGCTATCAAAACCAGATGCTTCACGCACTGGTCTACTGAGAGTTGGCAAGAGTATAAGAGCCGTTATTGCTGTATGACATTTTAATTCTATTTATATTCAGAATGCTGGAAGTTCCAATTAAAAAAATGGGCATCGCCTAAGTTGGGCATTTGCAATGTTCAGGTGCACTGTTGGCCATGAGCGTGCAAACAAGTTCCCGTTATTGCTGTAAATACAGGGTTGCATTTACGGAACATGCATCTCTGGTACTTTTACACTCTGGGGCATAGAAGGGAAGAAAATCAACTTTATGTACCATCTTTTAGCTCAGCATTTATTACTGTTCTTGCCACATGGTAATAGTGAGTGCTGACATGTGAGTGCTGACAAACATGAAGGCTAAAGTCTTAATTTTTTACAGCCAGTCCACTTCTCCCATGTTTCCCCAAAACATACTGCTCACTTGGGCTCTTGTGTGTTTTACTCTTTTTTCTTCTTTTACCTTTAGATTGGCTCTTATCTCATCTTGGGCAGGAACTACCGATATTCAGCCATAAAACTACACTATCTGACACCTTCTGGAGCAAGCCTGCATGGAATACAGAGAAGCATCGCTGTGGATGAAAGATGAGCCCCAGGAGCTGTATCCTGACAACTGCAAGCAAATTGGGGAATTCCCAAAAGTAAACGTTCACTCATCCATACAAGTACAGCCTACACTAGACGAAGTACTGGTTGCCAACAAGTTCACCGTGATTTAAGTGGAGGCAAAGACATGTTATCTTCGTGCATTTTTTAGCTACGGGTATCTATTGTATCTCACAAGTGGGCTGAGCAAACAAAACAAAACTAAAAGAATCCCCTCCACACCTGGAGAACAAAAACCTATTTCTCCCTATATTTGTTATTAAAACAGAAGAATGTGCTTATCACCCCAAACAAGTCACCATAAGAGGAACTGTGCAACAACTTTCCTACTCATGTAGCTACTTACCTTCCGAAAGTCTCCCCGTCTTGTCTCTCCAGCAGTTGCTGTTTTAAGTGCTTTTTCTGAGCAAACAAAAGGGTGAAGGAAAACTTAACTCCGTTTTCTGCCCGAAACACTCTCCTCCACGATGACAGTGTAGTTATGTGCAAAGTGCACAGAGTTAAAATTCTGTAAAATAAAATGAATGAAAGTCAAAATTGCATGTCTACTGCTACGTTACTGTACAAGATTACCTGCCTATCTTCAGTACGTTTTCACTTTTAGGAAGTGAAGAGGTTGTAATTACTATTCAGTATTTCTACACTTTTCTCCAATAGATGGTCAGTTTCTCTGGGACAGACGCAATCACTTTTTTATATAAGAACATAAAAAAAACTCATAACAAGAGAATATGTCCCAGCCCTACAGATTTCTAAGTTGGTTTGAATTTATAGATTCTCTAATCAGAAACTGCTGCAGGTAGTATACTGTATAGTAAGAGTCAAAGACTGATCTCCTTTTGCTGTTACATCTTCCAGTTTTCACAGGTTTAGATAGAGATGGAAGTAAGGGTTACCAAGCCTGAGTTTGAGAAGCTGCAGGGGCACCTGTCAGAAGGTGAACCTGCTTCAAGGCAATCACCGCAGTCTGTTGCCACATTCCCCAGCAGTCTATCAGGTGTCTGCCGTAGCACCAGATCACTCCTGCTCACCTGCCTTCCCCAGTCTCCCATGAAGGAGCACGCAATTTACCATGGTAGGTGTGGACCTGCTGCCTTTGTTTGTCTGTCTGTCTTCTGGAATGACCGCTCCTGAACAGCCAGTCTTGCACAGTTTACTCACCTTTTTCAATGAAAGAGAGCAAGTGTAAGTTAGTATTCAAGAATTTCTTTTCAACTTGAAAAATAAAATCTCAATAATTCAGCAAAGCCTTCTGGAAAGCACCATAAGGAAAGGCTGAGCCCTAATTCCTTGTCTTCCTCCAAGCAAGTACAAGATTCCATGCTCATTCGCCCTTGAATCTTCCAATTATCCTTCTATCCAAAAATCACTTGCACGAGTATCTGGACACGAGAATTGCATGCTCAGTAGCGAGTCTTCCACTTTTAGACTATATGAAGCTTTATGAAGAAATGGCTGTAAGATTGGATTGTGTTTTTCAAGCTTGAGGTATCTCATATACTTTTTTTTTTTTAAAGTGAATCAAGTAGTAAGCCAATTGTTTGAGATCCACATATTGTAGATCCAGAGAGTTAATCAACAATGCAAACAGTAGCCAGCTTTAAATTTGTTCAAGCACTTCTTTGCCTTCCTTGGTACCCTTTCTGCATTTCTGCAGAATAGCTCAGCTCCTGTCGAAAGTCCTTGAACAGCCTGTGGACTTCCACCCGTATCATTCTGTTGCACAGGAAGCGCAATGGCTTTCTTACAGATGCCAAGTTTCAGAACAGGGGAATGATCTTTTAATCTAGACTCAATCAGCTGAAATGCAATCAGCATGTTAAAGGTCATTCCCTGTGCTCACCTGCCAATCTATACTGAAGCATGAAACTTTTACCCTGCTCCTCCCTCACTTTTTCCCCTTTTAAATCTTTTTGGCCATATTGTATATTAGAATTCCATCTATAAAAAGAATATTTTTATAAAATTAGAAAAAAATCTGATTAAATTTGTAAATGGCTATACAGCACTGGAACTTAGAAATGGAATCATCTTGTTAAGTGTGACCAAAAATTTGGCATACCGTCATCTTCCTGAGGAAATATAAACAGTCCCAGTGTTAGGAAGTATAACTAGAATTTCCGTAACAGTTTCTAAACACACCATTGAAACTATTTTTACAAGCAGATACTTGAGAGAACATTATCATTACACATCTTGCACTGTACAAATCAATAAATTGGAGAGATAGAACAATATGTCAATGTGTTCATTCTTTCTTAAGAAACATTTTTTTTCCTCGCCATTACAGAAGTCTTTCCCTTAAACAACCCCACTGAAGAATGCAGAGAGAAGAAAGATGACATTTCCAGAAATATCAATATGTAAGCAAAAAAAAAATAAGCTGGAGTCCAGAAGAATCATAAACATTCTGTACATGTTTTATTAGGAAGGAAATAGCTGCTTCCCAGAATTCTTAAAAAAGACCAAACCAAACTAAAAAAAGACTATTTGCTAATGTCTAATCTTTTCCTTCGACTCGCAGTCTTTCATTTTTCTTCCTTTTCACCTTAGTTATAATAGTGTATCTTCATCTTTCACATTACGACAGTTTTAAATTTCAACATTCCTGGTAGTATTATGTCATGCACATAAATGATGACATATTAATTAATTTATTGTTAATTTATATCTACCAAATTGAAAAAAAAAAAGTTACATACCTTCATAGTAGTAATCTCCTTTCCCTGACATCAGTACAAAGTGAGAGGTATTTCCACTGAAGTAGCTGGGGTTGGCCAAATACAAAATCAGTGCGAGGGAGATGTAGGCTCTCCTTATCTGTACAGCAGGTAGATCACTAAGATTTCAACACAACCTGCATCATGAGCACTCCGATCAATTCGTTCGTATTCTGCTCAGGTTAACCCCATTAAAGAAATTTCTGTCACAACAGAAATAGGTAGGACACGTGAATGTATAGCAATTTTCTTTCAAGAAGCTTGACATAGTATCTCAGCAATTAACATAGTCACCTTAACAGATGAAGGCATGCCAGAAGTACACTGAGCAGCGTGGATTCATCCCTATCATGCACATCACGAGCTACCTGAACCCTCTTAGGTCCCTCATGCCTGGACCCATCCAACCACATAGGAAAGAACTTGCCTTCAGAGTGCATTTCATCCTCACGTAGTACAGCAGATTAGCAAAGAAAGAAATGCTATCACGTGTGATCAGCTACATACCCCCACAGGGCAGATTTACAACTTTTTGACGCAGAGCGAAGAGCTCCTCCATGGAGTAAGCTGTTTTCCCAAGAGTGAGGCAGACAAGAAAGAGCAGCAGCAGGCCCTCTATACTACAAAAGCCTTCAGGCTACTGCAGGCCAAGCTGCCGAAGCAGGCAGAGGACAGTGAAGCTACAGTCAACTGAGATCTTTGCAGAAGGGCTGCCCAGACTGTTGTATCTATCATAATGCAGACCAAATGGATGGAAATACTCATAAAGGCAAAGGAGCAGCAGCTTTATTATTACGTGTTTTCTTTAAATCTTTTTTTAAGAAAACACAAATTTTACAGGGTGCTTAATCTTTTACCTGGGTAACTGAATTACCAGGAACAGGAAAGTTAAAACTTAAGTTATTAAACACTTGAAAGGCACTTAAGATAGTTTTTCCATAGGCCTTAATACTACAGGTTAAGGTCCAGCACCACGGTGATGTGGTAAAGAACGATTGCTGGGTATCGTGGACCACCTCACCAGAAATGCCAAGCAGTTCCCTCTATAAGCAGAGGCTCCCGTCTCCAGGCCTTAGAGCTGCAGAGCCCAGGATTTACTGTTCGTCCTCCCTCAAAGTACAACTCCAACTCCCAGTCTCTGGTTGTCTTCTTAAGGGGACAGCCGCACATCAGAGGTGACCACCCCAACACAGGCGCTGGAGCAGTAGGGTAGAGTTGGCACACGTGAGAAATTGGCTCTGTTTTCACCTGATCCACACTTGGGAGGAAGGCAAAGAAAACAGTCTTGTTTTCATTCCGATTTCAATGGCAGCTGTCAGAAAGCTGCTCAGCAGTTTGGAATGTCAGAAGTAGTCCCTTTGGAGCTGGATTAGAGGGCGATGGAGACAGCCAAGAGCACTAAGCAGATAGCTGTGTAACCATGGAGTAAAACTCACTGCGTATTCACAAAGAACTATATTCTCTGTCACACATAGCTCACTCAAATCTTGCAAGCAAGCCCTAAATTAAACCTTTTCTGTAGGCTCATCTAATCTGCTTTCACTAAATAACTGTGTAAGATGCATATTGGTACAACATCTCTAAAAATAAATCTGCCAGTCTTACTGGAGGGGAAGCTACTATGTCTGAAAGCCAACAAAAATAATGATTTTTCATTCTACTTAAAGTTCAGGAAAAATATTAATCTTTGCCAAATTAAAAAAAAAAAAGAAAAAGACAAAACTGATGGGAACGGAAAATATTTTCATGCTGAAAGAGGATATTACAAACAATGGAGACTCAAAGTCAGATCTCTCGTTATCCTTTTAAAAGGAACTTTCAGAAATATAACGCCCAATTTTTGCAAGAATTATGTAACCTTTAAACAATACTAGTGCAAATACTTTGTCATCTAACTTTTATATAATTATTTCTATAACAAATAATGATGGGACTGACCCACCCCATGCATACACATTTGTTTGGGAATTTCTTCTGGCCTGCTGGCTTTAATTTTCAGCTCTTCTGGCAGTGCTTTTTCAGCTCAGGCCTATTTTTATTTCTGGAGTTATTCCAAAAGTTCAGAAGACAGAAGGTTCAATGAAGAAACAATGTGCAGATAAGCAAGCCTGATGATTTTCATCTTTTAAGCCCAGAGAAAAGTAAGAAAATTTAAGACAATGCCTTTAACACCTCAAAGTTACTTTTTGACATTTCTTATTACTATTCTTCAGAAGAGAGGGTAGATGGGGCAGCTTTTCCATGAGATCAGCCTTAATAAATACCCTAGGGTTAATGTAGGCAGCAACAAGAAGTATCATATAAATCATTAGTCCTTACCTGCAGCTCAGATGGTTTGAAAAACCCAACTGTTGTGCACTGAAACATGTTAACATCATTAACGTTTTCCACACAAAGTGCTGCAAGAGGAGGAAGAGGGAGCGTTTCAACCTGCCAGATCACGAGTTGCACAACCTGAGGTGCTGGCATACATTTTCAAACGTTTCTCAGTCAGAGGCACATGTGTGATAATCTTCTGCAAAAGAGAGGAACAGTTGGCTAATGCCTTGCAGCCACACCCAATGTTAGCATGAATCAAACCAGCTATGGCTTAAAAAGTCCCAATACAGCTACGGAGAGCAAAAACTTTCCTCTGTCCTCTGTATAGCGGCCAACAAGCTAGTTCTATGCCACTTGCAGAATTAGTTACTCCAAAGCATGAAAAAATTTCTCAAGACCCTGGCCTTTCAAATGAGAACACGCACTCATTTAAGAAATGCCATCTGAAATCCAGTAACAACCAAATGAAAACTTCATTACTTATATAAATTAATTTTCCTTCCTGAAAATAGGTTATACTACAGTTAGCTGAGTTAGTTTACACATAAAGACATTACATCCCACTGTCCTACTTTACACACTGTTGAGTTTTGCAGGAGAGAAGACAACTAGAGAACTAAAGGAAGAGAAGTAAAGTTCTGTTATGTATTAGCAACTAGAAAATGGAAAGGATAGGACAAGTAGTCAATTCTCAATACATCCTAATAATACTCCAGGAATCTGGATCCCTTCGTAAGTCCTGATTCTTTCAGTATTGGAGAGATCATCCAGCAAAGTGAAAATATATTTTTGAGTCTTCAAGGTAAGCAGCCATCTCAGGACTCAACTACATGATCAGAAAGCACAGCCAGTTCCTCTGGCTTCCTATCTTCACAGTGCTGAAAATGTCAGGATTGCGTACCTGCAGAATATCGTAGGTCCAAAATATTTTCTGTAGGAAAGACTGGGTCTTACTACCACTGAGAACAACAGCAAGACTCTCACAGCAAAATGATCTGGTCTAAAATTACTGCAGTGTTATTAGGGACAAATCTACATTACCAAGCAATCACGATACGGCACAGCAACACTTGCACCGCTCAGACCGTAAGTGCATGCTGAGAGGAAGGTCAAGATATTTAGAGGTAAATTCAGTTGCTGCAAACAGGGAAGCTGCTCAGTCACCATATAACCTGAGACACAGGCGTCGTCGCATGGCACAGAGGCATGGACCTCTCTGCACCCTCAGCTTCTTCGATTCCCCTACTGACTAATGCAAACAGGAAATAACTATGTGTGGACTACCCTCTCCTCCAGGAACAGGACTGCATCTTTTCAAAGACTTTTCTAAAATATGTTGCGTTCAGCATTTTGTAATTTGAATGCACGCTCTTCAAACGCACATTTTAAAATACTCACCCAGGTTGCTTTTTCTAGACTGTTACTGTAAAAGAAAATAAGGGTCAGAAGTAGGCTTGGATTGAATAGATTAAACTGAATTCTTGTAGGCTTCCCAGTAAATCCACTTAAAAAAAAAATTTAAAATTTAGGTGAGATTGTCTTGCATGTGACAAATATAGGTTTGATGTTCCTTAAATCTGTGTCAGTACTTCAGCCAACAGCAAAAATAAAAAGAACCATCTCTAATTCTTAACAATGATTCTAAGTCTTGTAGAGCACGTTTTTAAACATGAAATATGTAGTGTCCAACACTACACAAAAATCAGAAAATGATAATACCTGATGCAGCCAATACTATCTACTTGGGCATTATTTCCTTAAGCTGCTCAAAGAAAAGACAAAATCCAAACAACTGGAATAAGTTCTAATTTATAATAACTGAGTCACCACGGTGTAGCCTGTGTCTTGTACTGGATCTAATAGCTCATATTTACAGCATCTTAAGCTTGTAGTTGATTTCCAACTCCTTACTTCTCAAAAAGTTATCAGCAAAAGCGATAACAACATCTGAATTTCCAATGGAAAAACAAACCAACAAGTGACCTCCAGTCCTACTGTCCCTTTAGGCTCCCATTGTACTTGAGAAGTTACTACAAATGCATTTTTCTGTCTTTCAGAGGTCAAACACGTTTTTGCACTTCCAAGTGAAAGCACTAGATGCTACAGTGTTAGACAGCAGTACCACACTCTTGGCACAGGGAGAGAATTTGTTCTATACTTTGCATACTCTAAGTTCTGCTAGTGCCAGAAAATGTGGCAGTACGGGAAGAGAAAAAAGTAACATAAACACTCTTACCACATAGTATTTGACACTGGCTGTACTCAGTCTCACGTTATGGAACTCATGCTGAGGGAGGGAGAAGAGGTTTAAGCAGACTGTGTTCTATATTGAAGTATTTTTTGGTAAGAAACACCAACAGTTTCTACTTCACCAAGTCCTTAATTCTAGATGATCTGTGACATACTTTAAGTTGCATTCAACTTGTGAAGCAACTCCATCTCCCACTTCATTACATGTACCAATCAATTCACATTAGGCCAGCACCTCTGGTTTGTTGAGACACAAGAAGATACTTGAGTTATTATTTGTTTGCCTACACAAATATCCTGAGGTCAATTTAAATATTTTACGGTTTAAAAAGGTCTTACTAGATTTAACAAAAAATATTACTTCATCTTGTCTTTTTTCTAGCTGTTTGGAATATGATTGAAGCTGTATCAACACGGCTCAGTCTTTTTGCAGATCTGGATCTCCTTTTGAATCCAGATGCCACTGGATATTCAGCAAATTAACTGCTTAATGTTCATAGTTATCCAACAGGCAAATATTTATGGTATTTTGTTACAGTGGTTTTCAAAACCAGACTAATTTCATTTTACCATTATAAAGAATGCTTAAATCCTGCTCCAAACATGCATCATCATCTGGCATGATGGTGGTGGACATTTAAGTTCCAAGGAGAACAGCATTAAAGGATCCTACTACAAGCTTTAAGAGAAAAATCCGTCTCTAACACCTTGGGTTTGGGACATTTTGGAGCTGTTTGAAAACCTATTAAGCTGGCATGGTTCAATGCAGAAAAGATTTGTTTTCTGACACATCACAGAGGGGAAAAAAGAGGCGGGGGGAAACTAGATCTAGCTAATTACTTTTTATCCCATGGTCTTCTAAAAATAAAATCCCTGGGGTTACCAGGCAAATACTAGTACCAGGAAAATACTCCAGGGCATACAATGGACTCTTTTTAACTGTTTTATCTTCAAGGAAATCACATGCTTAGGACTCACACCTCTGAGACAGCAAAACTGAATTTGGGACATAAAAGCAGATAGGATGACGGTATCATTTCCCAGCACTGAGGAAGCCATGACTTGTCAGTTTTAACTGCACTTTGAAAGCTCCAGAATTGTTCTGTTGGCTATCTGCGATTTCACAGGAACTTTTTTGGCAACAAAGGTGAGATTGGCCACAGGTTCTGCACTGTTTCTACTATGGTTAGAAATACAGATTCAGTGTGCCAAAAGAGAGGGAACTTGGGAATCTCATGCTTAAAATCTTGATATTGCCAAAGAAACACACAAACACAAAAATATCCAGGTTAGGCCAGGATGTAGCCCTTTTATGAATTTGCCTAGTACAAGATGACATTGGTCAAGCTCTTCCTTAACTTGTAACTATCTTCTTGCAGCACAAAAAATAGTGTCAACCCTCTGTCGGTTGCAGTAAGCCTTAGGCCATGGAGAATTACACTGCAGGACACAGCCTGAACATTTCTTTTAGTTTATGCAGACTCTAGCTGCTCTTGCAGTTCAGATCCTGTCAGTTCTGAATGCACAGCAGTGGGTTTTAAAGGCTATTTTAACTGGGGTCGTAGCTCTAAAAAAAAAAAAAAAAAAAAGTATGGCACAACTGAAGGTGCTGTGGAAGAAAAAAAAACAGGCAGGGAGGCAATAGTGCTTTAAACAAGCAATGGAACCGAAGATCCATTTGTGAAACTATAGTCTTTGAACAGCTGCATTTGATGCTGTCCAGAGCCTGCAGTTTAAGATCAAAATCACCCTGTATTGCGACTCCTGAACTAAGCGACCTGCCGCTCTCCATGTATTTGGCTTGTGGTGCGGGTGGATATTGGTGATTTGGGATGGCACTTGTTACACACCTGCCGGAGAATGCTGCCATCCATTCTACTCTTGGGGCAAGGACATCCCCTTGCACTGCCATTTGAAGAAATTTGTTGGAACTTAGCAAACAGCTCCCAGAAACCTGAAGGTCAACTTTATGGGCTGAAGACATGGCTTACAACTTGCATCAAAAGTCACTACAAAAAGATCATTTTCTGTGTGGGGAAAGGGAACTGTTCCACACATACCGCAGGAACATGCTGTTAAGCAACCTCTTAACAAAGGATTAAATGTCTACAGCTCACAAAAGGTTGAGAATGGTCTGGGTTTGTTTGGGCTTTGGGGTTTTTTTGGTTTTTTGTTTGGGTGTTTGGGTTTTTTTTTAAACAAACTGCTCTAAAATGGGAACAAAAACTTCACCTCAGGAAAGAGGCAACTCGTAATTATCTGACTGCTCAGCCTAGTTTGTAGTTTCCCAGTTACTTTTAACTGTATTCACTGTAGCAGTTACAGACATTTTTGCCTGCAAATTGTAAACCAAATTCTGCTGTAGCTCTTCATCTACCCTACACATCACCCAAATGTGTCTTGTAGCTGAGCAGTGCTTCTAGGAATTCTGTATACAGAAGAATATTTTTAAGACACGATTAAAATCTTGAATTTGCAAATTTGTAACAGCCACGCAAAAGATTTGGGCTAGGCCAGGCTGTAGCCTTTTTGTTAATTTGTCCAGTAGGTCAAGTTCCACCCTAATTTGTAATTAACTTCAGAGGTTCAGAAAGATGAAGAAGTGCAAACAGAACAGATTCTCACCTCCTGCCTGCCTGACATACACAGCCAGATGAATTCTGACAGTGCCCACTGTTCATAAAGTTGTAGCAGATCACCCACTGCTAGGAAACAGGGAAATCTCCCCAATGGCCATTTCCATCAACAGTGAAATTAAGTGATTACAGTAAAAGCGTTTACAGTGGTCAGATACACATCTATAGTTAGAAAAGGCAACCACAACATACTGCGTAACAAACACTTTCTTAATCAACAGCCTAATCACAGCAGTTATGTACCCATGCTCATAAGCGTAGGAATTCATGAACAGTGTTCTACTTTGCTTGCAGTAATTAATTTTCAATCTACTACTGAATTTTTTCTTTCCTACAAGCAATGTCACCACAATGTGAAAGTGTTACTCATTACAGACGTGTTCCTACATCAATACAAGCATCAGTTACAGGGCCATGGCTTCAGGAATGTGAAACAGGATTCTTTAAACAGATAGTGCAGGAGGCAGCAAATAGGGCTTGTTTGGCAAGAGGAAGACTTGGAAACAGGGTACATGCAGTGGTGATGAATCCAGCCTACTTGAAGTGTGGGAGAAATTCACCTGAATTATTTCCTCCACACTATTCCAACTCGAAGTCTACACTACACAGCACTTAACCAGTACACATCTGGCAGCTGAAAAGTGCTACTGTAAATGCTGTATACAGAAGGACTAATTTAAGACAGTAGTACTTGAAAAGTTTCAAAGTCTGGGTGGGATGACCATCTTATACAACCTCCAAATGCTGAACAGAGAGCCAAGAGGAGCCAAGAGGACAACAAGGGGATAGGATAAAACGCATGCAGCCTTGGCTTGCAACTCCTATACTGATTTGCTGTGCAATCAGATCGAACCCTAAGAAAAAAAAACTGAGATACCAGAGAAATTCTTCTAGCTGGTCGCCTGCCTGGTTCTCTCTCTCATGATCTAAAAAAAACCAAAATGAGCAGCTATTTAACTGAGGAACATAACTGCTCACAATGAAAACAGTGAATCAAGAATTGGAGGACTGTCATAGCTCACCACACAAGAGTTATTCTTTCAGTTCTCTGCCTTCACAGACTATCTTCATCAGCTTCTTAAGACATGTCTTGCAGTTTACCTATATGTAAACACCAGATATATTTACATGTAAAATCATCGTTACATGCATGAAACCATAAATACTAGATTTGTAGTTAGTGGTGAAGAAATAGTTTAGTGGAGAATGTGGTAACAACCTATTTAATAAAGAATCAGGTCCTGTTCACCTGGCGACAGGCAAACATCCACAGAACAGGTGAAAAAAAATAAAAATGTAAGAAAGCATCAAATACAGAAAAGACTCTTGTATTCCGCTCCAGACTTGTCGTGAATTCCTCTTTTATAAGTAGTTTCCGAGTTAGGTGCAAATTTATCCACGGGCTCTAGCTGTGAAATGCACGCTCTTGGGAAGTTGATGCTGCTGTCCCATGTATTGGTCCAACCCTTTCCACTGATGGAAAAGCACAAGCCAGCCCTGCTTTGAGGGGTACACACGAGAAATCCTTCCAGTTCCTCAAGATCCAGGGAAATCTTCTACCTCTCTCTTCATTCTGGAATGAAATGCAGTTGACAATGATTTTCCAAAAGGGGAACTGCTCCAAGCCTTTTAGACTAATTAGACTTAAATTTAATACTAGAGCTAGCAAGAAACCCCAAAACACATAACTTATCTAGCTTGCTATTTCTAGTGTAAAGGAGCCCTGGCTCCAAATTCTGCTCATGAAGAAAGAAGCCTGTTTTGAGTGAACAGAAACACGTAACATATGAGTGTTTCAACAAACAGCCTAAGTACCTTCCCAGGTAGGCTTCAGCAGTCGCATTCTACTGAATAGCAATACAAGCCTACCAGCAGGAACCCAGGTCTTTTTTCTCCGTCCTGTTCCCATACCTTCACTCCCATGAGAACACACGTTGAATCCTTCCATTCCCAAAATCCAGGACTTGGGGCATCTTCCCCCAACAGTGGAATTGTAAAGTGCTCAGGAACTGACCAAACCTACTGCACATGAAGACAGGGAAAGGCAAATTCTCACAGCTATTCTGAGGATGCACTGGTGGAATAAGGGTATGGATTAATCGAGAGATTTTCACCCTGATGAATTTCCTCTTAAAGCGTTAAAAGTGTGTATTTTATTTGAAGTAAATGCCTACTGCCCTCAGGGTAAATCCTCAGGCAAATCTTCAGGCTATCAGAGCACACAAAACCCCTCACTACTAAAAATAAATCCAACATTAGCCCATAGCTTGAAGTGATGACTTTTTATTTTAGGGGAAAAAAAAAAAAAAAAATCCCAAAAACATTCTACTATTTCAGTTTGTAAAATTTTCACTGTTTTCAGTAGAAACAGTTCACAAGTCAGAACTCAAGATTCAAAATAACATTGTGCAAAATAGTACTGGCATAACTACACATAGCAAAGAGACTAGTGTAAATCAAGAATTCCATTGAAATTAGTTGAGCTGCTCCAGTTTTACACCAGTGTACTTCACCTCAGAATAGGCCCTTTTTGCAGAACATCCCTGGAATTCCTCTGGCTTACAAAAAAATCACCTTACATGCAACAAGTAACCTATCGGTACAACATATGCAAGAACAGCTCCACAAGTTATCACAGTGTAACATAGGAAAACATATCAGCCAATTTCATACAAAGGCAAATCTAATGGCAGTTTTGGACACCCCTTGACTGCCTCCCTCAAAAATTGCACATATTATAAATGAAATAATTTAGAATACAGCCAAGCAATATTCTTCTTTAACTAGCAGTACATGGACAATTAGGGTAGATGAGGTGTCCAGAAAGTTTTTTCTTTTTTTTAAGCTTACTAGATTTTCCAGAGTTGTTTCGAAAGGAATTTGCATAAGAAATGTTAACTTGCAGTGTTTTCAGGCCAAGTCCTCTTCCGCAATTCAGATAGACCTGTCAACACTACCGAAGTTTCTGTAGTCAAATACAAATCCCTATGAAGAACTATTAAACAAAGACCATACCTTATGTATTTATTGATGACATGCAATGAAATCAAGCAAGCAGTAACAGGACTCCATTTACATTTGGAGCATTCAGAAAGAGACCGCTGCAATTCAGTTGGGGTACAGGACTGGAATTCCACAAAACATTTGTGAATAGTTAACATTCTCTCCCCACTTGACTTGACACACAAAGTAACAGTTTCAAAACAACGCCTCTAGGTCCTTCTTTGTATAAACAAAATGCTAAGAGCAGAACTGATTTTCAGAGTTGCTGCACACTCACAAACTCATGTCAAGAAAATATACAGGTACATCTTGCAACAAGTGGTCATTTTGTTTTCCTGCATACCCAGGTNAGTGGTCATTTTGTTTTCCTGCATACCCAGGTTTAGAAAAACAATTCCGTACAAACTCTTTGATCACAATGAAACCAATTTTTCCACAGCGCTTTTCACCTCCCTAGGTTAGGAAAGGCATACCTCTATTACCTTTTCTAAAAGCGAACATTTTTATTTTAATACGTGGCAACCTC
>VYZV01005509.1:578-11990 GCA_013401275.1 Pandion haliaetus | reverse complement strand
AAGATCAAATCAACAGAAGAAAGTGGCAAGACACTCAGAGGCAATAGCTTCTGCACTAGGGACTAATTGGTTGGGAAAGGTTTTGATATGCTCGAATTTTCTTTGACAGGGTGGATGACCAGTCCTCTCTAATATTTAATAATGATTGTAGTTATGATTACTGTAATCTGTATTGCAGTAAGTTGTATCACATGCATGGTAGTGAAGTCTGTACTAACGGTATAAGTATACTCCCTTAAAACCTGTTCGTGTGCTGGATATTCCCGTGTCAGATATTCCACTTTAATTCTAGACCTGAATGGAATGGTGCCCCACAATGAGCGTCAAATTCATCAGACTGCGCTCCCTTTTAACTTTGGAGGCAAGGGGTGACTGTACCACCACTCCAAGGAAACCAATCAAATTGTGACTGTGGTGATGGGGTGGATTGTGTGGCAGTACACCCGCCGCCCCCGACAGGAAATGAAATTTCTCCAGGCAAGGAGGAGAGGAAAAAAAAACAAGCCCTAAAGGCTGCAGGTTGAAAATTGAACTGACCAATCGAGATGCGCCAGGTACACTGAAGTGGCCTTGGGGCCCATAGGGATGTAGGGATTAAAATGACCACNCATTTTGAGTTATCATTTCTAAACCTTAAGCATTCTTAAGTCAGCTGTGTAGTACTAATTCCCTTTACATCATTGAGCCTGAGGTTTACAAATGTTATCAGAGTTCTAACTAACTTTTTACTGAAGAATAAATCTGAGTTTTAACACCCATTGGATCTGATTGTGCGTGCCTCTCTAACACAGAGCAGCCAGGTAGCAATATGCTTGCCTGGATGACAGCCGAAATCCTTTTGCATAACTCACAGCTCACTCAGGTATAGGGATCGGGTGATTATCTCGGGTTCTGCCTCTTCCTCCTGTTCTTGTGATGACCCTGGTTCACTAAAGTGATGTCTCCGTGTATTTCTTCTTCTGTATAGGGCAACTGACACCGGCACAGGTTGGTTCTCTGGTTCAGCTACAGCACCTGTTGCCAGGGTTGGAGTAGCTGCAGTGCTTGTCACGAGGGTTGGAATAGCCACAGTGCCTGTCGGTCTGTTTTCCCTCCCTTCCCCCTGAGGGTGCTGCATAATATCGAGCAGTGTTTGGTAGATACTGGCCAGGGCCCAGCACAGTGCAGTAAGTTGTGCCTCTTTGGAATAGGCACTGCATTTTCCTTTCAAATATCCTATCACTTCATGAGGGTTCTGTAGCTGTTTGGAAGTGATGTTCCAAGCCACTGGAGGTGAGAAGTTCTCTAGATACCTGCCCATATTCCCCCATATGCCATGCCACCCATGACTATCCAGCCTTGGGGCAGATCTCTGGGCGGTGTTCTTAAAAAACTTTTTTGTAGCCCTAAACAAGACCTGAAAGACATTTGGGAGACCTAGCAATAAGAGCATGCTGGCTTGAACGTTCCAGGGATATTCAAACTTCTCCAAAGCTGTTGTAATTAGCCTGAAGGAGGAAGGGGAGGTGAACGAGTGGGAGAAAGTATCCCTCCCCCAACTTCCCCATTGATTGGGTGTGATTACCAACAAATTCCGAGAGAAGGCGCCCAAGGTACGGGAATGACATCAATGCCACACACAAATACCAACTTAACCTCATGGCCCGTGATGCAATCGTTTCGTAAGTCGACATCACCCAGTGCAGCAAAATGATAGTCCTGATCCCTCACCCAGAGGTGATAAACAACACCGCCGGGAATCCATAGTGCATGTAAGAACTCAATACCACGTGAACAAATGAACCAATGCTGTGACCAGAGACTATTTAACTAATATAAGAAATGCATATAACAAATTTGGTTTAACATGCTCTGGCCAGATCTGTCGTTATCTCAACCCTTCATGCCCCACGTTGGGCACCAAAAAGGACTGCTGTGGTTTCAGCCCAACTGGCGACTAAGCACCATGAGGCTGCTCACTCACCCCCCCGTCATGCCAACATATTTGTCCAGAAACAGGAATGAACGCTCTCTCTGAGACTAATGTCCCAACAGTGCCCCAGGTAATCTATAGTCCCCTTGGAGGCTGGCAGGAGCAAGCTAGGAAAATCCGAGTGCCAAAACCCACGGAGTTTCTGCTTTCAGCTCTAGGAAAGATTCATGTTCCTCTGTGACAGGGAAGCCAGTGTTATCTTTGCAGGGTGGGAAACAAAGCTTATCCGATCAACACTGAAGTGCAATGTGAAGTCAGAGTACAAAGCTGGACAAAAACTGAAGGGAAAGCCTGTCCTGGCCCCTTGGAAGCCCCGAGGGTCCCCAGGGAGTGCAAAGCCCGGCAGCTGCCCTTCCTCACGCTCCTGGCCAGCCCCTTCTGCCAGCTCGTCCCTGGAAAAGTGTGCACCAGCATCCTCAAACATCCTGGGGGCCCAGCTGGTAAGACCCCTGCCAGGGACAGCCCCAGGCAGTGCTGCCCAGAGCCCACCCAGCCCCACAGTCCTCCCGCGGCACTCACCCTCACCCCAGCTGTCGTGGTTTCAGGTCAGCTCAGTCGGTAACAAAGCACCACGCAGCCGCTCACTCAGCCCCCACCCCCGCGCCTGGCCACGTTGGGATGAGGAGAAAATACAAAGGCAGGCTCATGGGTCGAGACAAGGACTGGGAGGGATCACTCCTCACTTATGGTCACAGGCAAAAGACAGGCTCAACTTGGGGAAGAAACAAAATCCATTTCATTTACTACAAATCAAATAAAAAACCCCATAAGGGTATTGGGAAGGGAAACCAAACATCAGAACACCTCCCCCCACCCCTCCCGCCTTCCCGGCTCAGCTCCATTCCCAGTGCTTTCTACCTCCTCCCCCTGGCGGCGCAGGGGAATCGGGGATGGGGGTTGAGTCAGCTCGCCGCACATCGTCGTTGCCGCTTCTCTCCTCAGGGGGAAGATTCCTCTCTCGTTCCCTGCTCCAACGTGGTTCCTTTCNCCGTCTCACACTGCTTCAGCGCGGTTTTTACCATGGGGTTACGGCCACCTTCGGGAGCTTCCGCTCCACCGTTCACCCCCCTGGGCTGCAGGGCCATCAGCCTCCTCAGGCTCCTCCTCCTCCCCCTCCACTTCCATGATTCCAGTGTCGGCAGCGATGTTCCCCTCAGGTTTCCCAACCCCACACTACCGGTTCCCCTTCTTAAATATGTTTCCCAGAGGCGTTACCACCGTCACTCCCCGCCTAGAGGCGGGTCCGACATTTTGGCGTGCGGGTCCAACATTTTGGGGCAGCGAATTCTTCCAGCAACTTCTTAAAGGGGCCGCCTCTGCAGCTCCCCTCCCCTGCCACCAAGGAAAACCGCGCCACACAAACCCATAACACCAGCCCACCCCTTCTCCCCCGTGGGTTTGTCCCTGTGGCACCTGCAACAGGATGGCGCTGCTTTCCATCCCCAGCGTGCGGGGCAGGCCTTCCCAAATGGAGCCCAAGGGGTCACAGCCTGCGGGCTGAGACCAGCGGAGAGCCACAAGGGAAGGAAACTGCTGCCTCCATTGCACGGATGGGAGCCGCAGCAGCCAGAAAAAGCTCCAGAGTTGCTCCACTCTCAGGGAAAGCCCAGGCACCGCTTCACGCATGGGATGTACTGTCCCGAGAGCAGGGCTAGCCCAGAGGCAGCTGGCTAAGGAGCCCGGCGGCAGGGACAGGCTGGCTAGCAGCGCTGAGCCCGAGGCAAAGTCTGCGATGGGTGCAGCTAAGGGCTGGTGCAGCCTTAGTCCTGGCTGGCCCTTGATGCCTCTGGAGAGCACGGGAGTGATGAGAACTAGCTCTGTCCCTTTGCATCGGTGTCCTTGTCACCAGGGCAATCGCTGCCAGAGATGCAGAGCCCCTTGGGTCACTCCCTGGCCCCTGGCAGTGTCCCTCTCCATCTGCCCACCTGCCCCTGCCATGGGCAGGAGGTCTCCCAGCCCACGCTCCCCTGCCAGAGCAGAGCTGGATGAGGAGCTGCAGCTCCCATGCTGCTGCGCCCAACCGCCTCTGCTCAGCTTGACTCAGCTTGGCTTGGCTCTGCTTATCTCATCTTGTCTTGCCTGATTCGGTTCTGTTCGGCTCCACTTGGCTCGGCTCTGTTAGGCTTCACAGGTCTCAGCTCCACTCAGCTCAGCTCAGTTCGGCTCCATTCGGCTTGGCTCAGTTTGGCTCCGTTCGGCTCAGCTCGGCTCGGCTCTGTTTGGCTTCATGAGGCTCAGCTCAGCTCTGTTCTGTTTGGCTCCATTCGGCTCTGCTTGGCTCAGTTTTGTTCAGCTTGGCTTGGTGGAGCTTGGCACAATGCCAGAGCCCGGCCCCAAGGCCCGAAGCGGTCAGGATACTGACCAAGCAGGAGTTCTTCTTAGGCGGGTCCTGGGACATCCCTGCTAAGCTCAGCCAAGCCCTCCTCCTTGCTGGGCAGCAGCTGGCAGGACAAAGAAACCTGGGTGGGCGCAGGACAGACATGGCGATAGCAACCTGCCCTTCCTGGGAAAGAGGAGTCAGCAATGGATCTCCCGGGACAGATGTCCCACACCCACCCGTGCATCTGCACCAGACAGGGTGGAAAAGGTACCTGGCTGCTGCCAAATGCACTCCCCCGCAGGAGCTCCCTGGACCCTGCTCGGGGAACCAGTTGTGGGGTCCCCTGACTCCTTCCTAAGGAATTTTTTCCCCCAGGCAGATTGGCACAGGTCCTGGGGATTTTTCTACTTCCTCTGCAACACTGAGCACAGCCCCTTGCCAGGGCTCCTCGGGGCAATTTCTGCCCAGTGAGTCCCTGCTGTTGCAGGACCAGGAGTCCAGCTGTGCCCTCCACCCCTCTTCCCTGGGCCAGCAGCACCATCCCTCGCTGTCCCTTGCCAGTGGGTTGGACTGACTTAGAGCAGTGCTGAGAGTTGGGAAAGATGGGCAGCAGAGCCTGGTACACACCTGGGCTTCTTGAACTCCTGCTTCTTTTCATTTTTCGATCCCCAGAACGTTTTCGCTCCTCCTCCTTTTTATTTCTGTTTGGCTTTCCCTCTCCTCTCCCCAGGCCTCCTTTCTCTTTGGGTTGCTTCACTCTTCATTTTCCTGGGGGGAGCCTGCAAACCTTTCCATCCTACAGTGTGATTAGACAGGTAAAGATTAGACTCCTATCCACTGGAGTCAGTTCTAATTTTAACCAAAGCTGACTTGTTTTACCTTCTTTCCTCTGAAAGGCTCCTCAGTTGTTGTGGACATAGCAGGGGCTCTGATGCACTCTCAGGGCTGGCTGGAGGCAAAGCTGGAGGTGCCTAAACCAGAAATGTTGGAGTTAATGGGTGGCAAGAGACAGCCTGGAGTAGTAAGCGACTGCTTGCCAAATTGCCACCTTAGCTCTCCAGAGAAGATGCTGGTTTGCATCATCCACATTTTCCACAGTCCACCTGCCCCAAAATAGACTTTATGAAGCTGTGATGAAGTAGGATCTGAGCAAAAGCCCTCTCAAGTTGACAGCTACTGCCCTCTGTCTTTTTGGAGGTATTTGGTCTGATTAAGCACATGCCTAATGCATTTGAGAAAGAACCTTTCCAGTTTTCCTTACAGTGTATCATTCAGGGAGGGTGGGGAGGAGGAGGAACCCCAAATGCACAAGCGATCATCTGGCAGGATAAGGCACAGCAGCTACTTGGCTTCCTCAGAAACTACCCTCCTACCTGAGACACGCTGTCATTGTGTTTGTGGAGCTGACATACCTCTGCCCTTTTGGACTCCACCACCGAGTCTCCCCCAGTGTCTTTGAGGACATCCAGCAGAGAGGGGGATGCATGCAGAACAGCTTCTGCCTGATGCTCACTGTCTGCTCTGCCTGCAGGACCACTGTGCTTTTCCAAATGCAGGTCTGGAAAGAAAAAGCATATGCAGCAAAGTGACTTCTTGGAAGTAAAGCAAAACCCATGCAGCACCAGTTGCCTTCTCGACATTGAAGTTCTGGTATCTGAGGCCCCAGCCTGTAACAACCCTCAGTCCCTCCTCATACCCATGGATCTTTCTGGGTGCTGGTGACTCCTCAGCTGGTGGACAGGAGAGGCCAGCCATCACCTCTCCAAAGATGTCACCGCAGTTTTTGATGAGAAACTCCACCAGCACATTCACCTGCACACAACAAACCATTGATTTCAGCACAGGTGCCTGAAAATGTGTCAGGCAGCCTTTCCCACTCCTGAGCCTTGCCTCTGCACAGAAGGCTGCGGTTGTGGGGCTGCTTTTGCAGGCAGCCACCCCACTAGCATTTGCTCAAGAGAGGAGGCAGCCAGGGACCTCTGAACAGCCAAGCTCAGGTGGGCTGGCAAGGCTGCAGCCGGCTGCTCAATACAGAGTATCTTCTCAGCCAACTCCAGCACGGCCTCGAGCGGGAGCAGGTCCTCGTTGGGTGGGCTCAGAAGATTTGGTCCAATGCAGATGCCCAGGCTGCTGGAGGTCATTCTGCTGGCAGATGCGTTGTGGCTGATGTGCTGGAGAAGGGCCAGCAGCCGCTTAAGGAGGAGGAGATTGGCTGCAGGCAACTTCTCAGCCACCCTGAGGGAACAGGAACTCAACATTAATAGAGCAGGTGTTTCCCACAGCTGTCCCCCAGGCTTGCCCAAGGCAGGTGGGAGCCAGCAGCTGTGTTGTGCAGCTTTCGAGGTGCTCTCAGCCAGCTCCTGCAGTTCACGAAGGAAGCACAGCATTGCTTCCCAGCTCCAGTTTTCACCCAGGCCCATGCAAGGGAAGGCTCCCTGTCCATGCCCTTTCCCCCAAAACCTAACCCCACCCCAGCAAAAGCAAGCTGCCAGAAGACACAGCTTTTTAAGGAGACCATCCCTTTTCAGGCAAGTCCCAGGCCTCTACCAGTCCCTGCTCAACAGGCAGGCTGTTGGCCACACTTAAGCCTTCAGTTTGTCCACCTCTGCCTGCTTGCTTGTCCTCTCCATGGCTTGCATCCAGTCCTTGTAGAGGTGGGTCACAAGGAGCTTGGCAGGGATGCTTCGGAGGAAGTCCTGCAATGCCAGGGTCTCCAGGTGAGCCTCTGAACACTCCAGGCCAGGCAGGAGCTCTTCCAGCTGCAGGTCAGAAGCACTCACCTTCAAGATGACAGCCAGCAGCAGCACTGGCTGGCTCCCCAGGTTGATGTCCGCACTGAGGTCCAGGGCCTCCCGCACCACTTGAAGTGCTGTCCTGCTGGCAGCTCTGTGGAATATCCCCTCCATCAACGGTCCTTCCCGCTGCAGGACAGCCAGCAGCTCCTGCGGGCTGGGCAGGAGGACAGTTGCTTGGCTGAGGAGCTGCCTTCCAACAGCGGTGGCCGGGGCCAGAGCTCTGCCCCAGACTGGGCTCTCTCCTCCCGCAAAGGGGCTGGGATCAGAAGCGTGAGCCATGGTTGAAGAGCCCAATCCCCCATCCCTGGAGCCCCTGGGGACTCTGCCTCTGGAGCAGCCGGAAGGAGGGCTGGGAACCCCCGGGTCTCCAGGCTGGCTTACGTGGATGGGTTGGGATGGCATGCCATCCTTCCCACAGAGGGCTGCCAAGGGCTGGCCAAAGAGCACTCTGCTGCAGCTGGAGCCCACCTTCCCTGGTGCCTGGGCAGCAGCTGGGGTCCTCCACAGAGCAAAGGGCCAGGGCAGCCCCCTCCTGCTGGTGCTCCCTCCTGCTGCAGAGGAAAATGGAGCAAAAGCCCATCAGTGGAGACTGCCAGGCCAGCGCTCCTGGAGCCTGCCCTGCAGGGTGCTGAGCAGTGCGGCAGGACAGGCAAGGAGCCAGCAGCTGGAACCGTGGCTCCGGCTCAGCGGTTCCATCCTAGAGTCTCCTGAGAGCCAGCATGCCACCGGGACAGCCTGTCCCAGCCCTTGCCCTGCCCTCCTCCAAGCTGTGGGCAGCAGCAGAGGTTCCATGTCCCCGCAGAACCACTTCCAGTGGCCACTGTGCAGTGGGTGTCCTTGCTCATCCAGGTGACATCCTCCCTTGGGGCGCCACACCTGCATGGCGACACTCAAGGGACAAGTGAGCACAGCTCAGCTCTTTGCAGGAGGTTGCCTTCCCTTCCAAAGCTCACCTGGTGAGTGGCAAAGTCCCCCTCCATTGCTAGATGGGGTTGTAGGAGGCCCTTGCTTGGGATGATCCTGCAAGAATGAGGCTGCGCTTAGAGAGCAGCCCCGCAGCAGAAAGGGCCACCAGCGAGCTGCCACCCAGCACCAGCAGCCTGAGCGCAGCAGAGGTGGGACCCTCTGCCCTCCCGGGCTCTGTGCCCTGTGCAGCAGGTTTCCTCCCACCACTGCCAGTGAGGGTGTGCCAGCATTTCTGGTGGCTCCCCAACCCTCTCCGCTCCCCAAGTAGCACCACGGGACCCTCCCTCCTTCCATCCCTCATGCACAAGCTCACCCCACTGGCCGCACATGCTGGCACAGCCAGAGGCAGGTGAAAGGCAGCCATTCTCACCTCTGCCTGGCCCTCCATCAGCCTCTCCAGGCTCCTGGTGCTGAATGTTCTCCACTGGGCAAGAGAGGAGCAGAGGAAGGTGAGCAGTGATGCCTCTGCTGCTTGGCTGGAGGACCAGGGCTCAGGGACAGAGCCCAGACCAGAGAGACACACAGCATGGTGGTGGCTCAGCTCCTTCTCCAGGGGTTTGAGTGACAGGAGATGGGTCACGCAGGCTCTCTTTGCTCCTTCTGGTGTCCTGTGCACTGGGAAGGGACACAGAGAGAGCTGGGTGAGCCGCAAGCTGCCCCTTCTCTCCTGTCAGGCAGCTCTGCCCGAGAGCTGCTGGCAGCCATGAGGGCACCTCTCCCCAGCTGGGGAGCTGTGTTGCCCCATCCAGCTGCACCTGGAGCATCCCCCCGGCTTACCCCACCAGTGTGCCCAGCCACAGCTCCTTCAGTGCCCAGGAGCTGCAGAAAGAGAGGAGAACCAGTGTCAGGCCCTGCTGCCCCCCAGACCATGGGCAGAGGTGGGCACCTGTACAGCCCTGCCCCATGGGGAAGGACAACGAAGGCAGGACGAAGCCCCATGGGGCAGGACAGAGACACTGCCCAAGCCCTGGTTCCCTGTGTCCTGTGAGAGCAGCTGCTTTTGCCCTTCTCTTCTGGGCATCAAAAGGTGACTGGGGGATGCAGGACCTGGCAATGCCCCTACGCCTCCCTGCCAGCGTGCTTCCCGCCCCCTGCCCAGGCTCTGCATGCAGGGCAGAGGCCGTTCACAGGATGGCATAGGCATGGTTGGGAACCTCTCCTGCCTGGCCATGGGCCATGGCACCACAACTCACCTGAAAGCGGCAACACAGGAGCTGGTGGGCCAGATGAGGATGAGGATGTCCTCATCACTGCCTTCCTCCTGCTACTCTTTTTTCTCCCCCACTGCCTCCTTTCCACTGCTTAGCACCCACAGCTCGTCCAGGGCCAGGTGGAGCTGTGGGTGCACGGTGGTGCCATGTCTGCAGAGAGGAGAGGCAGGCAGTGAGCTGGAGGTGGCCTCCTTGGGGTCCCCCTGGGCAGAGCCCTGTCCCCCACCTGCTGTTCGGATCGACATTGGCGCATCCAGCGCCACGGTTCTGGTGCCTGGGACTGGTGCCAAGGTGTCCCTGCCCTGGTCCGAGGGCCAGGGATGGGGGAAAGGCAGCTGGGCTCTGAGGGTCTTACTGCACCTTGGCAATGAGCAGTTCCTCCTGGAGGAGGAGAAGGCGCCTCTCGTTCCTCTTGTGGCCCCAGGTCAGCCACATGTCCACGCTCAGCACCAGCTCAGTGTTGGTGAGAGCCTCCCTGCAGAGCAGAGAGCAGCGTGCATGAGAAAGGCCGCTGCTGCGGGGCCTGGCTGTGCCCACGTGTCCCCGAGGCACAAGGAGAGCCCACCTGGAGCCACAGCAGCAGCTGGCCTGGCCCATCCCACCTGGGAGAGGAGGACCCTCACAGTGCACCAAGGGCGTGGACCAGCTGGTGACAGCGGGGATGGGAATCAGGGTGCTGGTGCTGGCTCAGTGCTGCTCTGTGCCAGCACAGCTCTGTCCTGCTGTCTCTGGTGGCTATTGGCTCCAACTGACCAACACTCTGAGCCTAAGGGAAAGCGGGGGGGTGACACCGGGGTGGGAGTTCTCTCCAGCATGGCTGTGTCTGCCTTGCACTGGGCAGCCCAGGGCTGGACAGAGCAGAGGGGAAGGACCATCTCCCTCTACCTGCTGGCAGTGCCCCTTGCCTTGGGGTTCACTGCTTACTCCTAGCCTCCAATTAGGCTTGGTGCCACTGGTCACCACCCTCTGGGCCTGGCCGCTCAGCCAGTTTTCCATCCAGTGCACTGCTCATCAGCCCATGTGCTTTTGCTTTCTTCCAGTCCTCAGGCACATCTCCCTTCTGGAGGGGTCTCGCAAGCCCATCTGCCAGCTCCCTCAGCACTTGAGGGTGCACCCCGTCGGGACCCATCAGGGGCTTGTGCATCTCCATTTTGCTTAAGTGTTCTCTAATGTCCTCCTCTGCCACCTGATGATCTAACCTGATCCTCTGCACTAAGGGTACTTCTCCTTTGCTCCAGCCTTTCCCCCAGGTCTCCAGAGCCTGGGATGTCTGAAGGCTGCTCTTGCTAGGACTGTCATGCCCCAGGAGGATTGGCAGAACCTAGACCAGCCTCAAGTGCTGCCATGGACTAGTGAAGACCGGGAGAGTTTTAAGACGGAGCAAAGTAAGTCCAGAAATGTGACTGTAAGATGAGCTTACTCATTCAGTTTCTTCCAAGTAGCTCGCATGGGGATGTGTTTTGCATTTGCACTGAGAACAGTGTTGCTGAGCCAGGGATGTGTTAGTTATTGCTGAGCAGTGCCCGCACAGCATCAAGGGCTTTTCTGCTCCTCTGACTGCCCTACCAGCAAGCAGGCTGGGAGTGCACAAGGCTCTGGGAGGGGACACAGCCAGGACATCTGACCCCAACTAACCAAAGGCATATCCCACACCATACGATCCCATTGTGCTCAGCAATAAAACTGGGGGGTGGAGGGTGGCGGGGGCTGCCCTTGCTTGGAGACTGGCTGGGCATTGGTCAGTTGGCGGTGAGCAATTGCTTTCCTTTGCATCACTTGTTTTTCACGGGCTTTATTTTCCTCCCTGTCACGTCCCAAAGTTGGAGCAACTCAGGTTCGTGGATTTCCTTTGTCAGAATTAAGGTGAAACAACACCAGGGGAGTTCAAACAACAATCAACATTTATTCAACCTAGCTAACCTTGCCCAAGTACAAGTGAATTTATCAATATGAACCTTGCATCATGTCTTTTAGCCGCTGTTTGAAAAGAGAAGAGAAGTGTAGAAAAAGAAGCGGAAAAAGGAACATGAAACTGTGTCAGAAGGGGATCCCTCCCATTGAGTCACGAGGTTCAGAGGAGACCCCCTTGCTTTCTGAACTCCTTCTCAAAGAGGAGCCCAGGGGCAGCTAGATCCACTCCTAGTCTCA